>APFE031087794.1:104536-145002 GCA_000404065.3 Pinus taeda | reverse complement strand
TTATAAAAATTAGGGATCTAGGTTTATTTATACCCAGGTCGACAGAGTCTTCTCTCAATAAGCTTTCATTCATATTCTATCTAATTAGTCCTAATGATGGACCCCCTTTGGGGTTCGAAACGTCAACAGAATGAACACGAAACTGTGGATAATCCGGATCATGCCACTGCAATGAACAATCATATGAGAAAAGGAATAATCTCTTTATTAATGTAGAAGGAAGAGTCTCACCCAATACAGTTTGATCCTATGCCACTCCTCTGGTTTCAGTTCAACCCTCGCCACATCAAAAGCACACACTCTAGCAACATAACATTGCTTAACATAAACTCAATCCTCAAACCAACAGAATTTGCTTACAAACTTCAGATTCTAACCCCCTGATCACTATGATGAGTGCTCAATGTATAGGAAATGGAGGTGGTTTTGTCATAAATGAGGGTATTGAATGGTTTTCCAATCTTGGAATTAGTTTCCATGGAGCAAGGAATGAGAGGATAGGAGGTCAATGGATCCTTAGCCTATCCAATTTCAAGCTCATAGGAGGAGATAAGAGATGGGAACCTTCTAGAATCATGTAGAATGTAGGAATATTCCCAAAACCCTATGCAAATTTTGCTCAATCTCACCCAGCACAGGCTAAAGAGGGCCTAAGTGCACTATAGTGCAGGCCACAGTGGGCCTACCTACTCTGCAACACACTATCTCAAGGCTTGGGCTGCACTGGTGTCCCAAGGAGGAATTTCAGGAAGGCTTCAGGCCATGAAACTTTCATAGAAGGAGGTATTCAATGAGTTGACTTCACTAGGGCATGTATAAACTGAATTAGGGTTTGATGAGCCCTAAAAGTATTGATCTGAATTTCAGGAGTGATGTGCCCAAATAGACCTGTAACAATTTCCCCCTAAAGCATGAAGTCGAAAATGATAATGTCGAGTGATATGCTTTACGATGTGATGGAGAGGAATTGAAGCAGACGGTGACCTGCATCGATTACAATACATTACATCAAGATATTTGATTTTTTTCATGAATTGTTGAGGGAAGGCATACCCATACTCAGCATATAAACTTTTCATTACATGTACATAGATAGCATCTACAAATATAGACCCATGACGGGATGACCATAGGTGTAAATCCATCGTACAGATGATTTAGTACTTTCCTAAAATTGCAACCCGGATGGATGAAACTAGATCTGGGGTCTTCTATCTCATCCAATCATTCACTCAACTATGAGTCTAACCATGTGAATATATGATTTGAAGTCAAACATGGGAAGACACCATCTGATTAACATCCAATGATGTAAGTTGTTAACAGACGCAAGAGATAATCGATAATGATAATGATTCTCAAGGTACTACAGTACATTCTGCATGGTGTGAATGGATGTTTTGATGTCGAACACCATACAAAGTCTTTTGGTCGAAGGCCAGTGATGTCAACTTGTCACCGGAAGCGAAAAAATTGCCATTGATGTATGCAAGCCCCAAGGTACTGGAAGGGTTTTTCTAAGTCAACTTCTTAGATAATGTGCTGATGTCGACAAGAAGCGACTTGTCGCAGGAGGGCCTTGATGTATCCCACATCATTGACACAAAATTAGTGTAATAATTTTGGAGACAGAATGTGATTGATGACAAGGTTCAGGAATGGCAGTCATGAAAATGAAGGTTTATGAGTATTGCAAAGGATGGAGTTTTACTGAACGACTTCTCTTGAACATGTCGGCGACACCGAATGAATTGGCAGCATTGACTCAAAAGAAAAGTGATGGATTCTGTGATAGACCATAGGTATGATAACCATCAAGCAGATAACCCAACCCAAATAGTCACGAATATGAAGTGAAAGTGTCATGTTCAAGAGCGACTTGCTACCATAAAGTGATTTATCCCTTTTCCCATTTTCCCCAGTCATTGTTGACCAGTTTCTCTTTACTTTTTAACAAGCTTGAGGAGGATAACATATGATTGTAGTATAATTCCACCCTTCAAGTGAATCCATCACTATGTGATGTTTGAATGAGCCTAGTGAAGGTGAAACTCGGTCTTGTCATGATGGACAAGTTTGTCACTATTTGAGGTTTTAACAAGTTTAACGACAATGAGAACTCAATCCTTTTCATGTTTAGAGAGTTTGAAAAGGGAAAAAAAGAAAAATCCATAATTTATTTTTCATAAGTTTGTCTCTGAAGTTCGAAAAAGCGTAAAATAATACAAGAGAGAACCTATTGACCATGTTCGATCAACGTATTCCTTTTTCGTAAATAATCTATCTCAGTCCAGAAAAGGGTTAAACTTATACTAAGTAGATGTTGTTTCCAATCTATTAACGAGATGAAAAGAACAAGAGCTCGACAATGTTTTTATATTTCGAGAGTCTGAAAAGAGCTTAAAGAGGACTACAGGGGGGTTCCTTTTTCAATGTTTAACAGAGCTCGAAAAAGAGATAAAAGTATGCTCTGTGGTAAAAATACAATTCATGATCGTGCATGTCAAATTCACTGTATCAACTGTGAATCTGTTCAAAGCAACACCAAATGGATTAAACATACCTGTTTCATTGGTAAAAATGGGTAAAAACTATAGTTTATTCATTAAATGACATAAAATGACCATAAAACAAGAATTTACCAAGTCATTTTCACCATTTGATATTTACCATTCAATTTTGTGTTCTGAACCAGTTTTCACCTCAAACTTTAGCAGCTAATTGCGAGATATTATGTGGATCATTTGTCGCACCGTCAGGACCAGGTAGGAGATCTACCTTTTCTCTTCCATTTAAGTTCATTCTTTTATAGTTTCAACCAAGTTTTTTAGGTTTTTGGGGTCCCTAGGGTAAATATACTTCGCCCTGGGATCATCGTAGCCTATCACATTGAAAACTGTGCTACAATGCACCCAAATAGAAGGGTACCTGCTCTGCAGTGCACTATTTCAAGGCCTAGGATGCACTGAGCGCAATTGATGAATTTATTTCTCCTGTTTTACCAAAAAATTCTTCAATTTTTGCATGAAATGGATCCTAACTAAGCTTATGGTTTGATTGCAGGCTTTGAATAGATCAGAATGACTATTAGTTGGCAAGAAAGAGAGCATGAAGAATAGGATATGGTTTCCCTTAATGATCTGGGCATAGTTGAGGCCCTCAAAGACTGTGGGTTGCTCAAATACTTTAGATTGTCCAGGATGAGGCAACAATTAGAACTATTGCAGTTCCTAGTTCATTCATGGGATCTAGTGGATCATGCTTTTCACATAGGAGGAAAAATGCTTCTTATATTGATCGATGATGTTTATTTCCTTACAGGATTGTCCAGACGTGGTGCCCCCATATCTCTTTCAGGTTCTTCCCATGGGGGTGAATCAGTGAGGGACTACATTCGACAGTTCTGTAGGCTAGGTACACAGCCTAGCAAGGATGGGAAGATCAACACCAAGGATGTTTGTGATTTTCCTTTGCGAACAATCCTTTTCACTATCGCAAATTTGGCAGGTAGTGCGAGACTTCATCTGGCGAACAGATCATATATGTAGTTTGCACTTGAGTGCCTTGAGCCAACTACATTCAACTGATGTGAGGTAGTTCTCTCTTCGATGAACTAGAAGTTGACCAAGGTAAAGAGTAGTAAGATGAAGAATTTTAGCTATGGTTCGATCTTGATTTCCTTTACCCTAGATAGAATTCCATTGATGCAACGTCAGTATGTGGCACTAGTTTGACTAGTCCTAGAGATCCACAGATGCAAAGATGGGTTGACTTTATGGCTCGACATGTTGGCCAATCATCAATCTCATTTCCTCCAGCATTCCTCAATTGGATCATTCAACAACACCTTGTCATCGAGGACCATATGTATGTGGTGATGGAATTTCGTGGAGATCCATATTTGAGTTTACCAGTGGGTGCCCAATGGGGTGCTATAGGTAAAAATTTTTGACCAAGTGTTTTTAATTTTTAAGTTTCTACATGTTTTTGTGTTTTCAATGTTTCCAAGACTAAACTAAAAATGTACTCATGCATGCAGATGTTGGTATGGTTCAACCTATGGGTCATCAACAAGAGGCGGGGGAACTAGAGTGGAGAAATGTCAGTAGAGTAGTTCTCTAGGATTTGGATTTGATCGAGACACTAGAAGATTTGTAGGATCATATAGAGGGTTTAACTCTTGGTATTCCAAATATTTGGATCGAGGAGTTACCGATGAGGCTGTAGCGCCATACTATTAGTGTTCCTAATTGTTGGATGAGGCTATTGCGGATGATAGCTCATGCTGTGACCTGTTATCATGAACATTATCAGGTCTTCCTAGGATGTTTTTCTTTATGCACTTTTTGTTTTGAGGTCAGATAACAAACATGTCTTGGACACAAATTTTGTAAAAACTTTAAAACATCTATCTATTTTTCTTTCAGTGTTTTTATATATGGTTATATGGAATCCTATTCAACTATTGATGTGAATTGAAAAATTTACTTTTACATGTGTCGCAAATGTCTGTTTAACACATAGTTGCTAATGAATCAGTTAATGTGTTAAAGTTCCTAGAAATGTGTTGATATTTCATGTAATCAAAATGTCTTTCCAAGATATGAACTCTAAGGAATGTACGATAAATTGTTGGATTTCGTACGGTATAAACATTTGTTAGTTGTAGTACAACAAGTTGTGAGTCTAGCCTAATGATGATTTGGAAAATTCCAAGCAAAATGGCATCAGAGAGGAGTTCGATAAACATGATATACTCAGCGATAGTGTTCATAGAACAACCGATACAAATCCCTTGAAAACTCACTAACTCGCCACTTGGAGCGAATATGGCCCATGCTGTAGAAGATAGGTTATGCATACTACGACTAGCACCATTGACATAACCAACAAATGGTTCCAAATATTCCAACATCTGCAACAAATGCAAAGCAGATTACTTAACCATATAAAAACTCTAAAAGTCACACTGACACACACACATGCAAACAAAGCATATATACAATGCTTATTACTACGCAAAATCAGGCATAGTAATGTTTCAAATACAACCCGTTACGAGGTTGTGACAATGGAATCCCATAATATTCAACTAACTCATAAGCATCTTTTTCCAAAAAACACTTGACAATATAGGGGCCCATCCATAATGGTTCAAATTTCCTTGCTCCTAGTTTATCATCTTCCTGATCATAAAGCAAGACTAGGTCTCCTTTTGATAAAATGTGAGGCTTGACATTTCATTCATATTGCACCTTTATCCGTTTCTTATGTGCCTCATTAGCTAATGTGCCTTCACGAAAAGTTTCATCTAGATGGATGAGCTCTAAGAAACATGCTTCTTCTTCAGAAGTGTTGGATAACAGGTCAATCGCGAGTTTTAATGATGAAATTTTACATTGTATAGGCAAGATTTCCTCCAGACCATACACCAATTGAAAGGGTGTGAATCCAGTTGCATTTCTCACTGAGGTTCGGTAAGCCCACAAAGCGGAGTACAAGCTTAAATTCTAATTTTGTTTATGAACTCCTAACATATGTTGGAGCATTCGCTTAAGGATTTTGTTGATGACCTCAACTTGTCCATTAGCTTGCAGATAATAGGGAGTAGAACTATCACGTGAAATTCCTAACTTGACAGTCAATTCGATCATCATATGGTTGCAAAATGTGACCCGTGATCTATAACTATAGCTTGTGGTACACCAAATTGTGCAACCACACGGCTGAAGAAAAAAAAGCAGTTGTCTCACTGTTGTTGTTTAATATAGGCATGGCCTCGACCCATTTCGTAAAATAGTCCATGGCGACAATTATATACCCATGCCCCCCGGCCGAGGTAGGGTTACATGTCATAAAATATATGACCCATTTTGTAGATGGTCCAACAACGATGATAGGATGAAATGGTGTAGGTGGTAATCGTGTTTTGCAAAAAATCTCGCATGCATGACAACTTCTGATAGCAATAATGCAATCATTGAATATAGTTTGCCAAAAGTAACTAGCACGGAGAATTTTTTTTTGTGGTAGCATAACTAGATAAGTGTCCACCAGAAGCACCAGAATGGCAATCATTCAAAACTTTCTCGACTTCCTCATGAGTGAGTCACCTTCATAAAATCGTATTGATACCATGACGATAAAGGGTGTCACCAATGATTAGATAATCTTTGGCTTGGTAACGAATACATTGTTGTTGCAAGAGAGAGGTATCGAGCCGTAAAGTTTGGGTCTAGAGATAGATCAGTATATTACCACGGGTTAGATGATAGAATCAGAAACATAGACTCATCCAGAATTGATGGTTCCATTGTTGAATTAATATCGGTTGAGGTAAGGTCACAAAGAAGCTCGACAAAGACTAGAGATTTCTTTGATTTGGATTCGATGAATTCCAAATCAAACTCCTGTAGAATGACGATCCATTTCGAATATTTCCCCCCAGCAATTGACGTGAAAAAATGTATGTCATAGGGTTGCAATCCGAAATGAAAGTGGTATTTCTAAGCAAGATATAGTGGCAAAATCTCTGTATAGCTTGAACAGTAGCCAAAGCTGTAAAAATTATGACTTGTGGAAGCTTAATAGATTTGAGCAAGATCAAGCAGAACACATATAACTAGAAGTAGAATCAATGCACATGAAACACAGAAGGATACTCAGGGGAAAGCCTTAGCTAAAAACCCCACTATCTATATTGTCATATCAGGTGGAAATACATCAAGATTACACAAAGATTTAGCTCTCACAACTAGCCAGCTGTAAGTACAATCCTCCTGGATGCTCACAAGCAAACAAGGCTTCTCACAAACCTTCTCCTCTACCCTCGAAGCCTCCTATTTCCTTGCATTGTTTTTCCTGGGTGATCCTATTGTTACCAAGTGTAACACTGATCACTCACATTGATCTTACACCCTGTAAAACTGTGCAATCCTCAAGGAACCTTATTCCTTGTGCATGGATGAGTTTCCTTTATAGGAAAACTCATACAAATGATAGTAACCTGTTCTTAACATTTAGCTCAACTGGGTCTTTCTCATAACATACATGCATGAGTTAATGATGAGATAAGCTTCAGTTATATGGGGAATTCTAGTTAGATGCATGCATGCATTAACTGATTGAACTCACAATTAGTTCCTCAAAGTATTTGGAACTAATTTAACTGGACATAACTCAGTTAACTGAGCTAACTAATTACAACTCAGATTATAACACATCCTTATCTCCTTAATTTAAGGGATAATTGTTGCATGACTTCACAAAGACTTCTAGCTTGAATTTCTCCAACTAATTAACTCAAAATGAATTAATTAATTATTTTTCAAGCAACTGGTAAGACTAAATTCGAATTTCAATTCAAGGTAAAATTAAAATTGGAATATTATATTTTTGGAATTTCTATTTTTAGCATTTCTTGTTGCTATTTTCAACACTCCCTCTCAACAAGAAAGGAATTCAATTTGATCCCAATCTTGAACCTTTGAAATGTTTTGCATGCAACACTTCTCTCCAGTGTTGTTGCTCCAAAAACTTAGAAACAAAACAAAACATCCAACCTGAATCATAATGATGCCTCTGTCATCAAAGTCTCTGACTGCTATTGCCAATGTCGACTTAAAACTCTGCATTTCTGTTGACTCAGGTTGTTTGCACTATTTTCAATCCTTCTTTGTGCTCTTTAGTATTTGATTGCTATAGCCTCTGTTGCCCTGATCTTTGGTTGCTTCAATCCCACTTATTCCTTCCGCTACTATGTACTTTCGACTCCCATCGCAAGGTATGATCCATGAGATAAAACCTCTTAATGGACCCTACCCAATTTCAGCCTTCTTGATACTATCACTTCACATCACCCCACCTCACACCTAGAGGTATGGCTGCATGTGATCCCTTTTCCCACTTGGCTCGAAATTTCCCCTTACTGGAGGTTTCTGCATGAGTGGATGCCTCCACTCGTTCTCCTCTCAGCATCTCCAATTTTGGCTCCTCCACAATTGTCTGAGACCTCTTCGAGGCTTCATGTTGAGAGGTAAAGTACTCTCCCTCTCAACCAACAAGTCTCTAACATTTTCCTTGCTCCTCAAGGCTTTGCATGCATCTTGAACCTCAAGAGCATATAGGTTCTGGACTCGTGAACCGATATGTTTCACCTATCTCGTGGTGATGTGTCTAAGGAAAACCTTTCCCTTACTAATGACAATATCATAGCCTTTGTCCTCCAACATTGCAATCGATACCAAATTCTTCTCCAGTCCAGGCACATACTTCACATCTGTCAAGGTGATAAGAGCTCCATGCTCCCTCTGAAAAGCAACCGTGCTGATTCTTGAAACACTATACCTTTCATCGTCACCCATCTCTATGCACATCTTGAGGTCTTTCGCCTTCAAGGTACTGAATTAAATTTTATTTCCGGTCATGTGGAATGAGGCTCCACTGTCAAGAAACCAACCACAACCCATCATCGATGACACCATGCATGCGATGAGGGTGAAGTCCATCTTGAACTGAGAGGCTAATGCCTCACCTTTAGATCCTTCCAAGGATCGCTTCTTGGACTTCTTCGATGGGAAATTAGTCGCATAATGACCCATCTCGTGAAAATTAAAGCATCTCACTTTAGACTTGTCAACCTCCTTCCATCCATGAGAAGAATTTGATTTGGAATGAGAATCCATCTCCTTCCCTTCCCTTGCCTTAATTTCTAAGGCCAAATTTTCTTCATCATCCTTGGATGAAGAACCATCTCGTGTGCTCCTCCTGATCTCCTCTTGCATGAGATCTGACCACAGTCATTCCCAATCTGGCAGTTTCTCCCTTCCATTCATAGAGTCCTGGTAGCTATGCTAGCTCTTTGGAAGGCCAAGGAGAGCGAGGCTCACCATATCATCATTAGCAGTAGTTATTCCCACAGTTCCAAGCTCATCTCTACAGCTGGTGAGCTTGTTCAGATATGTGGAAATAGTCAAAGCTTGTCCTTGAGCGCCAATTTCCTCTGGTCGCTACTATTTTGGTAGAGGTCCTTCAATGTCTTCCACATTGAATATGGAGTATCCTTCCCATGGAGACTTGAGACAATATGGTCTCGAACTCCCTCAAGGATGATCCGTCTCTCCCTCGCCACACACTTCTTCCATTTCGCCAATTCTTGTGCATTAGTTGAACTTGGCTTTGGGATTTCTTGATCAATGAAATCCTTCAAGCCGTTGTCTTCTAATACAGCCTCCATGCAATCTTTCCATGCTATGTAATTCGAGCTACCATCCAAGGCATACTCGAGTCTCAAGCCATAGAATGCCATTGACCAACTTGAAGTATGAGGTGAATTCGATTTGTACCTGCAATCCCGAACTTCAGACATCGAATCCTCTTCTCCTTATATTGTTCACATCTCTGATAACCTTTTCTCTAATACCATGTAGAAATTCTGATTGTAGATTAACCTGATAATGCAATATAACTAGAGCAAAATACTTTAATCTACTTCTACAATCAAACTTGCAGAAGCTTAATAATTTTGAGCAAGATCAAACTGAACACATATAACCAGAAGCAGAATCAATGCACATGAAACACAGAAGAATACTCAAGGGAAAGCTTGAGCTAAAAACCCCACTATTTGTATTATCATACAAGGTGGAAATACATCAAGATTACATAAAGCTTTAGCTCCCACAACTAGCCAGCTCTCAGTACAATCCTCCTAGATGTTCACAGGCAAACAAGGATTCTCATAAACCTTCTCCTCTACCCTCCAAGCCTCCCATTTCCTTGCACTATTTCTCCTGGGTGATCCTACTGTTACCAAGTGTAACACTGATCACTCACACTGATCTTACACCCTGTAAAATTGCACAATTCTCAAGGAACATTATTCCTTCTGCATGGATGAGTTTCCTTTATAGGAAAACTCATGCAACTGATAGTAACCTATCCTTGACATTTAGCTCAATTGGGTCTTTCTCAGAACAGACATGCATGAGTTAATGATGAGAGAATCTTCAGTTATGTGGAGTACACTAGTTGGATGGATGCATGCGTTAATTGATTGAACTCACAATTAGTTCCTCAAACTGTTTGGAACTAATATAACTGGACATAACTCAGTTAACTGAGCTAACTAATTAGAACTCAAATTATAACTCATCCTTATCTCCTTAATTAAGGAATGATCTCCTTAATTTAAGGGATAATTGTTGCATGACTTCACAAAAACTTCTAGCTTGAATTTCTCCAAATAATTAACTCAAAAATGAATTAATTAATTATTTTTCAAGTAGCTGGTGAGACTAAATTCGAATTTTAATTCAAGGACAAATTAAAACTGGAATATTATATTTTTGCCATTTCTATTTTTAGCATTTCTTGTTGATATTTTCAACGCTCCCTCTCAACAAGAAAGGAATTCAACTCGATCCCAATCTTGAACTTTTGGAATGTTCTGTGTGCAACACTTCTCTCTAATGTTGTTGCTTTGGCAACTCAAAAAAAATAAATAATAATAATATAATAATAATAATATATATATATATATATATTATATATATAAATATATATATATATATATATATATATATATAAACATCCAACTTGAATCAGAATGATGCCTCTGTCATCAAAGTCTCAAACTGATATTGCCTCTGTTGACTGAAAACTCTGCACTTTTTTGACTCAACCTGTCTACATTGTTGTCAATCCTTTTCTGCGCTCTGTAGTATTTGACTGCTCTAGCCTCTGTCAATCTGATCTTTGACTACATCAATCCCACTTATTTCTCTCGCTACTATGTACTTTGGGCTCCCGTAGCAAGGTACGATCCATGATATAAAACCTCTCAATGGACAATACCCAATTTCAGCCTTCTTGAGACTATCACTTCACATCACCCCACCTCACACCTAGAGGTATGGCTGCATGTGATCCCTCTGCCCACTTGGCTCAAAATTTCCCCCTACTGGAGGTCTCTGCATGAGTGGATGCCTCCCCTCGGTCTCCTCTCAACATCTCCAATTTTGGCTCCTCCACAATTGTCTGAGACTTCTTCTGGGGCTGCATGTTGAGAGGTAATTTACTCTCCCTCTCAACCACCAAGTCTCTAACATTTTCCTTGCTCCTCAAGGCTTTGCATGGATCTTGAACCTCAAGAGCGTACAGGTTCTGAACTTGTGAACCGATCTGTTTCACCTGTCTCGTGGTGATGTGTCTAAGGAAAACCTTTCCCTTACTAAAGACAACATCATAGCCTTTGTCCTCCAACATTGCGATCAATACCAAATTCTTCTTCAGTCCAGGCACATACTTCACATCTGTCAAGGTGATAAGAGCTCCATGCTCCCTCTTAAAAGCAACTGTGCCCACTCTTGAAACACTATACCTTTCATCATCACCCATCTCTATGTGCATCTTGAGGTCTTTCTCCTCCAAGGTACAGAATAAAATTTTATCGTCAGTGATCTAGAATGAGGCTCCACTGTCAAGAAACCAATCACAACCCATCATCGATGACACCATGCATGCGATGAGGGTAAAGTCCATCTTGAACTGAGAGGCTAATGCCTCACCTTCAGATCCTTTTGAGGATCCCTTCTTGGACTTCTTCGATGGGAAATTAGTCGCATAATGACCCATCTCATGGCAATTAAAGCATCTCACTTTAGACTTGTCAACCTTCTTCCCTCCATGAGAAGAATTTGATTTGGAATGATAATCCTTCTCCTTCTCTTTCCTTGCCTTACTTGCTAAGGCCAGATTTTCTTCATCATCCTTGGATGAAGAACCATCTCGTGTGCTCCTCGTGATCTCCTCCTTCATGAGATCCAACTGCAGTTTTTCCCAATTCAGCAGTTTTTCCCTTCCATTCATAGAATCCTGGTAGCTATGCTAGCTCTTTGGAAGGCAAAGGAGAGCGAGGCTCACCATATCATCATCAGCAGTAGTTATTCCCACACTTCCAAGCTCATCTCTATAGGTGGTGAGCTTGTTCAGATATTTGGAAATAGTATCACCATTCTCCATCTTGATTCTTCGAAGCTTGTCCTTGAGCGCCAATTTCCTCTGGTCGCTACTGTTCTGATAGAGATCCTTCAATGTCTTCCACGTTGAATATGGAGTATCCTTCCCATGGAGACTCGAGACAATATGCTCTCGAACTCCCTCAAGGATGATTTGTCTCACCCTCACCACACACTTCTTCCATTTAGCCAACTCTCGTGCATTAGTTGAACCTGGCTTTGGGATTTCTTGATCAATGAAATCCTTCAAGCCGTTGTCTTCTAATACAGCCTCCATGCAATCTTTCCATGCTATGTAATTTGAGCTACCATCCAAGGCATACTTAAGTCTCAAGCCATAAAACGCCATTAACCAACTTGAAGTATGAGGCCAATTCGAGTTGTACCTGCAATTCCGAACTTCAAAATTCGAATCCTCTTCTCCATATACTATTCACAGCTCTAATAACCTTTTCTTTGATACCATGTAGAAATTCTGATTGTAGATTAACTTGATAATGCAATATAAATAAAGCAAAATACTTTAATATACTTCTACAATTAAACTTACATAAGCTTAATAAATTTGAGCAAGATCAAGCAGAACACATATAACCAGAAGCAGAATCAATGCACATGAAACACAAAAGAATACTCAGGGGAAAGCCTCAGCTAAAATCCCCCTATCTTTACTATCATACAAGGTGGAAATACATCAAGATTACACAAAGCTTTAGCTCCCACACTATCCAGCTCTCAGTACAATCCTCCTGGATGCTCACAGGAAAACATGGCTTCTCATAAACCTTCTCCTCTTCCCTCTAAGCCTCCTATTTCCTTGCGTTGTTTCTCCTGGGTGATCCTACTGTTACCAAGTGTAACATTGATCACTCACACTGATCTTACACCCTGTAAAACAGCGCAATCCTCAAGGAACCTTATTCCTTCTGCATGGATCAATTTCCTTTGTAGGAAAACTCATGCAACTGATAGTAACCTGTCCTTGACATTTAGCTCAATTGGGTCTTTCTCAGAACAAACATGCATGAGTTAATTATGAGAGAATCTTTAGTTATCTGGAGTACATGAGTTGGATGCACGCATGCATTAACTGACTAAACTCACAATTAGTTCCTCAAACTATTTGGAACTAATTTAACTGGACTTAACTCAATTAACTGAGCTAACTAATTACAACTCAAATTATAACTCATCCTTATCTCCTTAATTAAGGGATAATCTCCTTAATTTAAGGGATAATTGTTGCATGACTTCACAAAGACTTCTAGCTTGAATTTCTCCAACTAATTAAATCAAAATGAATTAATTAATTATTTTTCAAGCAGCTGGTGAGACTAAATTCGAATTTTAATTCAAGTTCAAATTAAAATTGGAATATTATATTTTTGGAATTTCTATTTTTAGCATTTGTTGTCGCTATTTTCAACACTCCCTCTCAACGAGAAAGGAATTCAACTTGATCCCAATCCTGAACCTTTGGAATGTTCTTGCATGGAACACTTCTCTCTAGTGTTTTTGCTCCAGCAACTCAGAAACAAAAAAAAAACATCCAACCTGAATCAAAATGATGCCTCCGTCCTCAAAGTCTCTAATTGCTATTGCCTCTGTCGACTGAAAAATCTGCACTTCTATTGACTCAGGCTGTCTGCATTGTCGTAAATCCTTCTCTGTGCACTTCAGTATTTGACTACTCTAGCCTTTATCACTTTGATCTCTGACTGCATCAATCCCACTTATTCCTCCTGCTACTATGTAATTTCGGCTCCCGTAGCAAGGTACAATCCATGAGATAAAACCTCTCAATGGACCCTACCCAATTTCAACGTTCTTGAGAGTATCACTTCACATCACCCCACCTCACACCTAGAGGTATGGTTGCATGTGATCCCTCTGCCCACTTGGCTCGAAATTTCCCCCTACTGTAGGTCTTTGCATGAGTGGATGCCTCCACTCGGTCTCCTCTCAGCATCTCCAATTTTGGCTCCTCCACAATTTTCTGAGACTTCTTCTGGGGCTGCATGTTGAGAGGTAATTACTATCACTCTCTACCACCAAATCTCTAACATTTGCCTTGCTCCTCAAGGCTTTGCATGCATATTGAACCTCAAGAGCATACAGGTTCTCAACTCATGAACCGACCTATTTTACCTGTCTCGTGGTGATGTGTCTAAGGAAAACCTTTCCCTTACTAAAGAAAACATCGTAGCCTTTGTCCTCCAACATTGTGATCGATACCAAATTCTTCTTCAGTCCAGGCACATACTTCACATCTGTCAAGGTGATAAGAGCTCCATGCTCCCTCTGAAAAGAAACCGTGCCCACTCCTGAAAAACTATACCTTTCGTCATCACCCATCTCTGTGCACATATTGAGGTCTTTCTCCTCCAAGGTACTAAATAAACTTTTATCATTGGTCATGTGGAATAAGGCTCCACTGTCAAGAAACCAACCGCAACCCATCATCGATGACACCATGCATTTGATGAGGGTGAAGTCCATCTTGAACTGAGAGGCTAAGGCCTCACCTTTAGATCCTTTTGAGGATCCCTTATTGGACTTCTTCGATGGGAAATTAGTCGCATAATGACCCATCTTGTGACAATTAAAGAATCACACTTTAGAATTGTCAACCTTCTTCCCTCCATGAGAAGAATTTGATTTGGAATGAGAATCATTCTCCTTCCCTTTCCTTTCCTTACTTGCTAAGGCTAGATTTTCTTCATCATCCTTGGATGAAGAACCATCCCAGGTGCTCCTCCTGATCTCCTCCTGCATGAGATCTAACCACAGTCATTCCCAATCCGCCAGTTTCTCCCTTCCATTCACAGAGTCCTTGTAGCTATGCCAGCTCTTTGGAAGGCCAAGGAGTCAAGGCTCACCATATCATCATCAACAGTAGTTATTCCCACACTTCCAAGCTCATATCTATAGGTGATGAGCTTGTTCAGATATGTGGAAATAGTATCACCATTCTCCATATTGATTCTTTGAAGCTTGTCCTTGAGCGCCAATTTCCTCTGGTCATTATTATTTTGGTAGAGGTCCTTTAGTGTCTTCCACATTGAATATGGAGTATCCTTCCCATGGAGACTTGAGACAATATGGTCTCGAACTCCCTCAAGGATGATCTATCTCGCCCTTGCCACACATTTCTTCCATTTAGCCAACTCTTGTGCATTAGTTGAACTTAGCTTTGCGATTTCTTGATCAATGAAATCCTTCAAGCTGTTGTCTTCTAATACAGCCTCCATGCGATCTTTACATGCTATGTAATTTGAGCTACCATCCAAGGCATACTCGAGTCTCAAGCCATAGAACGCCATTGACCAACCTGAAGTATGAGGTGAATTTGATTTGTACATGCAATCCTAAACTTTAGACTTCGAATCCTCTTCTCTGTATACTGTTCACAGCTCTAATAACCTTTTCTCTGATACCATGTAGAAATTCTGATTATAGATTAACTTAATAATGCAATATAACCAAAGAAAAATAATTTAATCTAGTTCTACAAACAAACTTACGGAAGCTTAATAAATTTGAGCAAGATCAAGCAGAACACGTATAACTAGAAGCAGAATCAATGCACATGAAACACAGAAGAATACGCAAGGGAAAGCTTTAGCTAAAGACCCCACTATTTGTATTATTATACAAGGTGGAAATACATCAAGTTTACACAAAGCTTTAGCTCTCGCAGCAAGCCACCTCTCAGTACAATCCTCGTGGATGCTCACAGGGAAACAAGGCTTCTCACAAACCTTCTCCTCTGCCCTCCAAGCCTCCTATTTCCTTGCGTTGTTTCTCCTGTGTGATCCTTTTGTTACCAAGTGTAACACTGATCACTCACATTGATCTTACACCCTATAAAATTGTGCAATCCTCAAGGAACCTTATTCCTTCTGCATGGATGAGTTTCCTTTATAGGAAAACTCATGCAACTGATAGTAACCTGTCCTTGACATTTAGCTCAACTGGGTCTTTCTCAGAACATACATGCATGAGTTAATGATGAGAGAATCTTTAGTTATCTGGAGTACATGAGTTGGATGCATGCATGCATTAACTGACTGAACTCACAATTAGTTCCTCAAACTGTTTGGAACTAATTTAATTGGACATAACTCAATTAACTAAGCTAACTAATTACAACTCAAATTATAACTCATCCTTATCTCCTTAATTAAGGGATAATCTCCTTAATTTAAGGGATAATTGTGGCATGACTTCACAAAGGCTTCTAGCTTGAATTTATCCAACTAATTAACTCAAAATGAATTAATTGATTATTTTTCAAGCAGCTGGCGAGATTAAATTTTAATTTTAATTCAAGGACAAATTAAAATTGGAATATTCTATTTTTGGCATTTCTTGTAGCTATTTTCAACAAAAGCTAACTTTTCAACATAAGAGTACTTAACTTCCGTATCATTGAGATTGTGACTCAAACAATATATTGGATGTTCAGTCCCCTCTTCTTCTTGAACTAAAACCATAGCAATGGTTGTATATGCAGCAGCAAGATACAGGAAATAATCATTTTGATAATTAGGGGCATACATTAATGATGCTCGAATCATTGTATCTTTGAGAGCATCAAAGGAATCTTGCGCAACCTGATCTCAATGGAGTGACACCAGTTAAAGATTTATTGTTTAAAGGTATTACAGACTCATGTGCTGGCATGTGTTCTATGTTATTTAAGCAATAGGTCAATCAGCTTACCAATACACAGACATTTAAATGGAAAGATAACAGAGAAATATAGTAAGCAAACACAAAGACACAAACAACTTTTAATAAGGAGTTCACCCTATCCTCCAGGGCTACGTCTCTGGTCCAGCTTCAGTGGTGGCCTTGTTTTATTGTGCCTTTAAGCAGAGAATTACAATATAGGGACTCAATATGAGTTCCCCTGAAGCAGGTTTCGATTGGAAAGGTGGTTCTTGGATTCCCCAAGCCACTGGAGTACACAAACTCTTCTTCTTCCTACCAGCGCTCTGACCTTCTGGTCTACAGTGGCATGAGCCCAATGTGGTGCTCAGCCAAAACAGATTCATCTATGGGATGGCTTGAATCTCTCAAGCTCTCTAGTGCTCGATGCTATCACTGGTCAGCTCAGCCCTCTGTCTCATTCTGCTTTCATTTTACTGCCTTCTTCTCTAGTTTCTGTATCTCAGTGTTTATTCCTCCTCTCGGGGTTTTCTCTAAATAATTCTAATTGTCCATTTTGTTTCGTTGTTCATGGATTTTATCCATTCAAACTCATGCCCGATCGGTTCCTCTTCTATCTCTATCAATTCACTTTCTATAGCTGCACTTGGAGTTCCCTATTCGGCATCAGCATGAACGCTCAAGGAGTGGCCATGTGTCCTCCTATAAAAAGCACCAGCCTGCTTCCTCGGTCAATTTCTTCGATTATGTCATGGATGAAGTCTTTCCTCCACCATGGCGGTCAAACAAATTCCAAATCTTTACAAATTGTGGTGTATTCCTTCATCGATTCGGCTTCATCCATCGGGCGCGATCTCAGTCGTCCGATCTAGGCCCTCTAGATCCGACGCCATACGCACGTCTCGTGTGGTTGACTTGCTCGATAGACAACGCGCGATCAACGACGGTTTTCTCTCACCTCTTCTTGCCACGCATTGATCGTTGAGTGGGATCCCTTGGCTTCCATCCAAAACCTCTTACCATTTGAGGGTGCCCCGATCAATACCATCATTTCTAGAGTGCGGGTCCCGCCTTGTATGTTTAGCGCTTTTTTGCCTTTTTCCCGCCCGTATTTCTCTGGCTCACCATGTGTCCGTGTGCTGAGGCTTCCCCCATTTAAGCCTTGTTTTCCCAACGATGTGCAATTAGTGGTGGGCTCCAGTATTGCAGCAAGGATGCTGCGACTCTTGGGACTCCCTTCTTTACTTTTATCAACCCGGTTGTTAGTAACAAACTTGGAAGTGACGGTGTTGTATGCACAAGTACTAGCTCTTGTCGCAGGCTGTCACTTGATCAGCTAGCACAAGTCCGCTAGGAGCTTAAGAAAACTTCTATGAGCTCTTAGAAGAAGCTTTTAACTATGATGGATGAAAGCTATCTCAAAAGAGGCTAGTCTACTTGTAGAAAGAAGCTGAAAGCTGAAAGGAAATGCAAACCCTAACAAACCCTAGTTTTACTGACTAACCCTATTGGTGCAAGAAAAGAGATGAAAGTGGTGGAAATGGATGCTATTCACTCTTGGAAAGGTAAAAGGCATGTGACTAAGCTACTTTTGAAGTAAAATCTGGAAAAATAACCTTTTTTGTTTTTTTGAGTAAGTTGGCAAAATTATTATGCATGTGCTTTAACTGTTTTCGACTGTGTAGAGGTTCATTGGCGAAAGGAATTAGAGTGGGTGCTTGCAGGAGGTTGGGAAGGTGAGAAGAGGGTCTAAGGGCTACCTAGCACCCTTCCAGAGAGTTTCACAGTGATCATATCTCAAAAAGCTACTCACGTGAACATCTACAGGAAGTCTATAAGGGTTCTACAGGAAGTTCTATAGGAAGAGCCGAAAGAGGATTTTAGAGGGTTGATGGTGGAAAAACTTTGGGAAAGTGGTAATAGAGGATGGATGAGGATGTGAAGGGGTCTAGGACCTAGTGAATGAAGCTAAGCAGTGATGAAGGTGGTTGGATTTGTTCAAGGATGGAGGGAGCAATGTTGCACAAGAATGTAGAAATTAGGGCAAATTGGAAAAGTGTGGCAAATGAAGGGAAGAAATATTGGATTAGGGGTTGGAGTAGGTTTTATGATGGAGGAAGGATAGTTAGGGATGTATTATAGGTGTTTTGTACACTATTTTCCAAAATTGATCAAACAAAGACTAGAAAAACTAGAGGTCTATCTATTTTAACCTAATCTAACCTAAAAACTAGAAACATGATGAACAGAAGTTTATAGACATGAAATCATGCAAGATAACTATGGAAACTAAGCAAGAAAAGATATAAACATGCAAGTACAACTGGTATCAACATTTCCAACTAAAAATCTAACACTAGCAATTGCATGGAAAGGCAAAAACAGTGTTTTTGTGGCAGCAAGTATACCTTGGTCTCAGCTCATGGTCCCAAGGAGGGAGAGATGAGATCAAGGATTGCTTGATGGCCTTTTTGAAAATATTTTTTATTACCAAACTGTCAAATCAACTTAAAGCATGAAAAACTATTTTAATCATCAAAAACAACCTATGTAACAAAGCAAGATCTTAACCTAAATAACAGAAATTATTTTATGAATGCAAGGAAAACACATAAAAGTACACAAAGGAGGTACTGGCACTTGGGTTGGGCCCAACCCCAAGAGCTATAGCCTCCTAAGAAAGTTCAGAGCTGGTGCAAAGTGAAATTTATCTCCATTACTCAAAAAATAATCATGTCACAAAATTGTTTACAGCAAGAGCTCAAAAATGAGCTGAAATGCAGAGCTGCACTAAGTGCGAAAAACAACTATTCAATAGCTAACCTACTGACTAAAATCTAACTAACAAAATTAAGGCCCTAAGCCTTCTTATTTATACAAATGGGGACCTCCAACAGTCCTCCTAAAATCAAGGAACTCGACTTTCTGGAACTGAAGATAACAACATTCCTACTTGACTTGCTTGGTTGCCCCTTGGCTTTGTGCTCCAAGTTTTTGATGGAGAATTCAAGGTAAGGGCTCATAAATGAAGGGGACACCCTCCTACAAATCCTCTCCCTTGTTCTTCTATGAATTTTGCTACCAAGTGCTCATTAAACCTTTGATTTTTTCTCAAAATTGACCAAAAATCTACATAAAGCACACATTAGACTTTTTGGCATAATGACTAACCCACTTCACTCCATTAGCATAAATATGATCAAAAACATGCAATAAACTAATGATAATGGTGGATTAAGTCGAATTAAGAGGTAAAATGAGCCCATATAATTACGCATTTTTGGGGCTCATCATCACCCCCTACTGAAAGTGTTGCTCATCCTCTAAGCAACTAATCCATCTCCTCATCTTTGATGGGCCTGGTGGCCTCCCTATCATCCCAAGCTTCTGAAGTGGTCTGCTCATGTGTGCCATAAAATTCAGCCTTCATGTCCATGTCCTTCCACTGCTCCTCCTATTCTACTTGTTTGAATTCTTGTGCTTTTCCTGGCCTTAAAATACATGGAGGTTTGCCTTTTTCCTTTTCCTTTTTGTTTTGTAGGTGTGCTTAATGCAGCAAGCACAACTGTTGCCTCCCTTGCCAAGATTTTAGGGGATGTTTCTTTCTGTTGCTCTTTCCCTTCACTTCCTGTAGAAATCTCTATGCCCACTATTTCTACTTGTGTCACTGATATCTCAGGGTGTGTCTTTTCTTTCTCTTGCGAGGTCCATGCCTTGTTTGTGGCAGTCTTCTTTTGGGCTTTCTTGGTCTTTCTCTTCCCAACATTTTTCCTTTTTCCCTTTTGTATTTTTGTTGTTGTCTTCTTTTTGGTCTTATGCTCAACGGTTTTTTCAAATTCCTCTTTTTCCTTCTGTTCTTCCTCTATTTTACCCTCTGCTTGAGTGTCCTGTGCTCCCTCATCAATCTTCTTCTCGATTTCTTCAGTTTGATCCCCCTCATCACTATTGGATGGGCTGATATTCTCAGCCAGAGTTTTGATGTTATAATCCCTAGAAATATTTCTGAAGATTTCCCAAGCTATGGGGACAGTATAGGTGTGTAAAGCATCTTCCACCAACAGTTTGATGAGTCCATGGTGGGCTAACTAATATGGGACTCCTCCATTTAGCTTTGTACCACATTCAATTAAAGACCGAAGGAAGAAATATGGGATGCTAAGTTTTTTAGCTGGAGGCAAGTCCATCCCATACCTCAATTCATGTAGCAACCTGAAATGATAACCATAGATGATGCTAAACCTCCCTTCACATGTGATATATTTCATTATTTAATAACTGACTTCACTCCAAAGAGGAGGCAAGCTTGTCCTTTAGACCCCATTTTTGTCTTCTATAGGATGCTCCTCTGGCAGAAAAAATGTTTTCTTAGCCACTTGTCCCAATGACTTCTCCTCTTTGCTCCAAGGGAGCCCCAATGGTAAATCAGTAATTGTACTAATGAAATTAGGGGTAAGTTCTAGGGTCAAACCCCTTAAACTAACTGTGGCATGTGTCTTCGAATATGGTCTTAGGGACATAAAAAACTCTTTAGTCACCTTCTCATCATAACCCTAAATTCTGTCAAAGAAGGATATCCAATTTGCCCTGGTGAAAAGGTCCACCACCTCAGGGTGCTCATACAATTTGCTAGAGTTTAAGGGTTCTTTCCTTATTAATCCTCATGGCATGGTATTGAGTGCTCTTTTTATGTTTCAACCAGAAGAGAAAATGCTTAGGTGGAAAAAAAAGTCAATCATTGAAATAGAGGATAGCTGAATTCGGTTTCTTCTGAGATCAAAGGAGGAATTTCTCCTGTGCTCCTTACAATATCAAATGGAAATAATTCCCCTTTTTTAAAACTGCTGTCACCCAGAATTTGACTGTCTGTTTATGAAAAGAATTTTTTTTTATAGAACAGAGCATAAGGACACATGTTCTTTTCTCAGCACATAGATAGATATGTAAATTCAGGTTTTTTTTTTCACACACACAGGTTGGCCTCCACTGCTACATGTATCTTCCTTACAGGAGAATTTGAAAAAGGATGAGGAGATTTCAGATGCAGAGAAGAAACAGAAACTGTGTAGACTTAGGGAAAATATGCAGGCAGACTTGCACTTTTTTCCAATGTGCAAGCAGACTTTTATTCTCTTTTTCAAGCTAATCCCATGTTCAATTCACCACCTTACTCAAACAAATCATGCACAGAGAAGTTTTCTCGAGCCTACCTCGTTTCCAGCTCGAATTTTGAAAAAAATCTCCGGTTTTCCTTTTACATAGTTGTTCTTTTCCCTTCCTGTAGAAATCTTCCGGCTCCTATAGCCTGTGTTTATCGTTCCTATAGAACCCGATAAGTAGGAGAGTTTTGAAAAATGGCAGAGAAAAATTGGTTTGCTGCTATGGAGGTGGTATAGATCTTGTTGCAGCAGTGGGGACGATGATAAAATGGAAACAAAGGTGGTGAGAGTATTTCAAAGATGAGTTCTTACGGCTGTTTATGGAGACTTCCAATGATGGAGGGTGAGCTGGCCAAGTGTACATTTGCCCCATGTACATTGTTGGTCCTCACTGTAGTGCTATTATGGAACTTCATGTTTTCTTCCTGTTAATCACTTGACATCAGTTGCGCTGGAGTTCAAAACATCTACCACTACTTGTTTTCTCAAATTTCTCGTGAGTTGACTATACACATGTGCTATGTGATCTTCGGATGAGTGCAATCGATCCAACTGAAGGTGTCCAGTTAACTAGCCAGCTTTCTAGCTTAATCCAACCATTTCATTCATTCATGAAGTTTCGAATCATACATATACAAATAGAGGAACTGGTTTAAACATTTACCTATAAGTCGAAATGTGCGTGCTGCTTGGTTCTTTTGTTGCTGCATGCTTATATTCAATTGTTGCATGCCTGTATCCCTTCTGCTATATTCTTTTTGTTGCCTAATGTGTGGCTATTTATCTTGTGCAGGTATCCTCTGTCTGGATCTAAGTTGTAAGAGTCTATTCCAACCTTCATATTTGCACCCTCATGCTACTGATGCTGGATTTTTGTAGGACAGCGACTTCTTTTGTCCATAGCTCCCAAACGATAAACTGGATTGACCTGAAACTTTCTGAACATGTTTCTATCATAATTATGCACCTTCCATAGCAAAATTGTGGTCAATGGATGCACGGATTTTGAGAAGAAAGGAAAATGGCTGAAGGTGATGGAGGCCAATTTCTCGGAAATCGTGCACTGGAGTTGGCTGAAATTTCTTGGGCATGCTACTATCACCCATATGCATCTCCCCATGAAACAAGTTTTTAAAAGGATAGACGGATATGGAGAAAATGGAAAAATGTCTAAAGGTAATGGAGGCTGATTTCTTGGAAACCGTGCACTGGAATTGGCTAAAATTGCTTGGGCATGTTACCATCATCCCTATACAACTCCCCATGAAACAGTTTTTTAAATGGATGCATGGTTTTCAAGTTAGGAAAAAACAAATTTCTGCTCTATGTATTTTGTATCAGAGCATTCTATAGTTTTTTCACAGTAAGAAAAATGAACTTGGGGTGTCATGCAAGCTTGGACATGATGGAAGAGAGGTTTGAAGACTATAGGAGGATTTATAGACCCTTTATGAAGCTTCCCTATTCCCGAAACTGATTTTTAAGTCCATTTCTAACTCTCTGTAATTTCTACAGGATCCTCCTGTAGAAAACACAGTTTTTATAAAAGAAGCACAGTGAGGTGGAAAGGATGTCAAGAATGATGGAGAAGGGTGACGGAAGGTAGGATAGGTGTTTTTATTGGTTTCAGAGATTTCTTGGCACCTGTTGCTACTTCATGAAGTCCTGCAAACCTGCAATACAACTCGAAATTCATTTTTTTCTTTTTTGAAAACAACTAGGGTGCCTCAAGGAGGTTTTCACCCTGATTGCCTACCCTGGGCACCTCCAAGGGAGGTTTTCACCTAGGGATCTTATTCTCTTTTTCTTTTATCTTCTTTCCAACCCATTTACCACCTCATGGAGGTTTTCAATCAATGAGCCAATCTGAGGTGCCTCCGAGGAGGCTTTCACCTTAGATTTTTATTTTTTCCTTGTTATTTTTCACTTATTTTTTTCTTTTCTACCCTACCCTACCCTATTTGAAAAACAAAATCATTTTCAAGTATAAGAATACTTCCAATGGATCCATGTGCACATCGAGATGATAGACAAAATGATGTGGAGGCTTGAAATCTATGCTTTGACAGGTATCTGGATTTTAGAGACCAAATGATTTGACTTTGAAAGGATCAAGCATAGTTGAGGAAGAGAGTATTGTTGCAACTTAGTGACTGTTTGGAACCATATCTCAATATAGATATGATGTCCTTGGTATTTTTCTTGATCTGTATCATTCTTCATGTCACCTTCTACCATGACCTTTTCATCTTCCTCTTTTTGCTGATTTTTCTCTTGAATACATGGAGGATTTGATGGTAACCATGAGGGAGCTCTCTTGATCTTTGATTCTATTGTCTTCTCTTTATCAAGTGTAGCCCATGGTTCTTTGATCTTCTCTTTTGCATCTTCATATGTTGGATGAGGTCCTTCAATGATATAAATATAATCTTTGTTTTGCAATACTCTTCCTGAGCTATGGTGAATATCATTGAGCTCAAGAGGAGTTGTTTGGACATGTTGTGCCTCAGCATTGTAATTGGGGTGAGCTACTCCAATGTGCGGGTTTGGAAATGGTGGTATGGGTAGTTGAGTGGGGGTGTGTATTTGAGATGGATGTGGATGGGGCTGTGGTTGGGCAGGTGGTTTTCCACGATATACTTGTGAAGCCTGCCTGTTATTTGGGTTCGGGATCGGTTGAGCAGGCATTTGGGGCTACTTTGGTGGAGCAAGAGGCAATGATTGCGGTTGAGCAGGTGTTGGAGGCAAAGGAGCAGGAGGAGTGTTGTATTGGGGCCTCCACCCCTAATGAGGTGCATTCCACTGAGGTTGTGGCTGAGCATAGGGGTGAAATGGATGAGTAGCTGGTTGAGCATGATATTGAGATGGATATGACCATGGAGAGGGTGTGGACTAGGAAGGATGAGCAGGGCGACCCCAAGAAGGCATGGAAGTGGCTTGATAAGTGTTGTAATAAGTCTGGGACGTCCCTTGCATTCCCTGCTAGTAAGGTCTGGGTCGATGTGGCCTCCTTTGGTTCATGAAATAGAGTGGATCAGTGGCTCGTTCAGCCCCTTGGTACATAGCCTTAAGTCCGGGTAAGGTTGGGCACTGGTTTGTAGGGTGGTCTTCCTCACAAAGGAAACGTATCTCTACTGAGTGCAATGGACACTCATTCCTAGGATGCTTTCTAGTGCACCTGGGACAAAAGATGGCCAAAGCCCTCTTGGCTTCCTCTTGCTTCCTTTGGATCCGCAAGGTATCCAATTGAATGGCAAGAAACTCCTCATATCGCTCTTGAAATCTTCCAGCATATTTTCACATTCACCTTTTCCAACATAAAGGGATGAGTTGGAAGAAAAGGTATTACTCCCAATATTTCTATTTTTAGCCATTTTCTCCAAAGGAACATTTTCTTCTTCTCTCCCCTAGAGGTTCTTCAAATATGTCTTGCTGTCCACCTAAGGGTTCTTCTTAATCACAGCCATCGAAGAAGAGAGAAGGTTGGCTGTGTGAAGCAGTGGGGGTGTTGTGCAAACATTTTTCTGAATTATCTCTACTCCTACAAGGTATGAAATGAAATCTTTTTGGTTGATTTTTCTTTCTTTTTTCTGCTTGTACCTACAAAACTGAAATTGATTGAATAACAAATTGCAACTAACTAAAATAAACCTTGCTGAAATGAAAATTGCATAATTGAAATGAAAGCAGGAAACGGCTAATTTACGCTTGCAGAATTGAAATGCTAATCTACGCTTGCAGAATTGAAATTGCGGAATTGAAATGCTAGTCTAGGAAAGCAGGAAATGTCTAATCTACTTTTGCGGAAATAAAATTGTAGAATGGAAATGAAACAACTACTCTACTCTTGTTGAAATAAACTACTTAATAGTTAGAAAATAGAAGAAAAGAAGCAATCACAAATACTCTGACGCTTCCACGACAATGGCGCCCAAAAATATGGTGGGCTCCAGTGCAAGGATGATATGACTCCTGGGACTCCCTTCTTTACTTTTATCAACCCGATTGTTCATAACAAACTTGGAAGCGATGGTGTTGTATGAACAAGTACTAGCTCTTGCCGCAAGTTGTCACTTGATTAGCTGGCGAAAGTCTGCTAGGAGCTTAAGCCAACTTCTATGAGCTTTTAGAAGAAGCTTTTAACTGTGATGGATGAAAGCTAACTCAAAAGAGGCTAGTCTACTTGCAGAAAGAAGCTGAAAGCTGAAAGGAAATGCAAACCCTAGCAAACCCTAGTTTTACCGACTAACCCTACTAGTGCAAGAAAAGAGATGAAAGTGGTGGAAATGGATGCCATTAACTCTTGGAAAGGTCAAATGCATGTGACTAAGCTACTTTTGAAGTAAAATATGGAAAAATCATCTTTTTGTACTTTTGAGTAAGTTGGAAGAATTATTATGCATGTGCTTTAACTGTTTTCGATTGTGTAGAGGTTGATTGGCGAAAGGAACTGGAGTGGGTGCTTGCAAGAGGTTGGGAAGGTGAGAAGAGGGTCTAATGGGTCCCTAGCACCCTTCCAGAGAGTTTCACAGTGATCATATCTCGAAAAATTGCTCACGTGAACTTCTACAGGAAGTCTGCAAGGGTTCTACAAGATGTTTTACAGGAAGTTCTACAGGAAGAGCCGAAAGAGGATTTTAGAGGGTTGATGGTGGAAAAACGGTGGGAAAGTGGTAATGGAGGATGGATGAGGATGTGAAGAGGTCTAGGACCTGGTGAATGAAGCTAAGGAGTGATGAAGGTGGTTGGATTTGTTCAAGGATGGAGGGAGCAATGCTGCACAAGAATGTAGAAATTAGGGCAAATTGGAAAAGTGTGGCAAATGAAGGGAAGGAATCTTGGATTAGGGGTTGGAGAAGGTTATATGATGGAGGAAGGATAGGCAGGAATGTTTTACAGGTGTTCTACACAATATTTTCCAAAACTGATCGAACAAAGACTAGAAAAACCAAAGGTCTATCTATTTTGACCTAATCTAACCTAAAAACCAGAAACATGATGAACAAAAGTTTATAGACAGGAAATCATGTAAGATAACTATGGAAACTAAGCAAGAATAGATCTAAACATGCAAGTACAACTAGAATCAACTTTTCCAACTAAAAATCTAACACTAGCAATTGCATGGAAAGACAAAAACAATGTTTTTGTGGCAGCAAGTATACCTTGGTCTCAGCTCATGGTCCCAAGGAGGGAGAGATGAGATCAAGGATTGCTTGATGGTATTTTTGCAGATATTTTCTATTATCAAATTTTCAAATCAACTTGAAGCATGAAAATCTATTTTAATCATAAAAAACAACCTAAGTAACAAAGCAATATCTTAACCTACAGAAATTATTTTATGAATGCAAGGAAAACACATAAAAGTACACAAAGGAGGTCTTGGCACTTAGGTTGGGCCCAACCCCAAGAGCTAAAACTTCCTAAGAAAGCTCAGAGCTGGTGCAAAGTGAAAATTTATCTCCATTACTCAAAAAATAATCATGTCACAAAACTGTTTATAGCAAGAGCTCAAAAATAAGTTGAAATGCAGAGCTCCAGTAAGTGTGAAAAACAATTGTTCAATAGCTAACCTACTGACTAAAATTTAACTAACAAAACTAATGCCCTAAGCCTTCTTATTTGTACAAATGGGGACCTCCAACAGTCCTCCTAAAATCAAGGAACTCGACTTTCTGGAACTGAAGATAACAACAGTCCTACTTGACTTGCTTGGCTGCCCCTTGGCTTTGTGCTCCGAGTTTTTGATGGAGAATTCAAGGTAAGGGCTCATAAATGAATGGGACACCCTCCTACAAATCCTCTCCCTTTTTCTTCCATGAATTTGGCTGCCAAGTGCTCATTAAACCTTTGATTTTGTCTCAAAATTGACCAAAAATATGCATAAAGAATACATTAGACTTTTTGGCATAATGACTAACCCAATTCACTCTATTAGCATAAATATGATAAAAAACATGCAATAAACTAACGAGGTTGGTGGATTAAATCAAATTAAGAGGTAAAATGAGCCCATATAATTACCTATTTCTGGGGCTCATCAAGTAGTGCTAAGCGCTAATCGCGCATCAAAATCCACCTTTTTTTCCCGATCTTGGGCTCTCAGGGGCTATTTTGATCTCTCGCGCAGTCTCCATGGGCCTTGGTCAGCGCACTTTGACCGAGGTCCTCATCGTTCCATGTTGGCTGCCATTGCCACTGGTTCAGGGGTGTTTTTGATCACGGTTCTGAATTCTTTAGAGATTTGTCTCAACCTGATACAGTGATGGTTATTTAATCAATCTTTTATGTATCCAATTTGGATCATGGCCTTCCCACTGAAAAAGATTTTGGACCACCAAAAGTTGGTTTTCTTTCAAGCATCGACTAAGTGAGGATACCGTTGTCTCACTTGTCCAATCTCAATCCACTTTACACTGCTCGACTTCAAACCTTTGAGTCCAATTCTGAGGTACTCAACATCTCCTTTGTGCGTCGTCCTCACCTTCCCATCCAAGACTGTGTCTTCCTGCAATTCATTAAGATATTTAGGTAGTAGGTCATCAATAGAAGGCAATTGAATTTTCTCTTCAGAATCCTCAATCATTGAAGGTTCAAATAATCTCAAGCAATCTACATTTATGACTAAGTAGATGTGCATGTAAGCTGGTAGATCAAGGCAAAAAGAATTTTCACCATGTTATCTGGGAATAGTGTCCACTCGGATGCTCTATTCCCACTAAGATGGGTGGCTATCTTAGAAAAAAACAATCAAAGTCTACTATTGATTCCTTTTATGAAAATAGATGAGAGGAGAACCAAGAGGGCCAACCTGAGTCTTGCGCTCGATTTCCTCTCCTTCTTGATTGAGTTTTGCCGCTTATTCTTTGTCTGCCCAGCTTCAAAAGGACCTGTGGAATCACAACAACATACTACTATGCAAGAAACAAGGATCTAAATTCATAAATAAAGCAGGATCAGATCTGCATTAACCATATACATGCATATATAAACAAGTACACAAGAATATGGAAGGAGACAAGAATAGCTTTATTCAGATGAAAAGTAGCAAGAAGATTACAACCACGTGCTCTGACCCAGCATCATCCTCAGCTAAGAAGCCCTTCTTCACCTCAAGCAAAGCTAGATCAACCAACACTGATAATGTACACTAGAATACCAATAGCACTCCTCTATAAGATACAAAATTCCAACCTCTGGATCTCTGTGATGAGGGATCCATATATAGATGATTACAGAGGGGTGAGTCATCTTTTGGGGTCTTGATTAGTGTCTTCTCTCTGATATTTCCTGCTTCCACTTGGAGAATGATGATCTCTTACTCATCCCTAGTGTTAGAGTCGGTCTAGTTATCCCTCCATCAGAGATCAAAGCTCTTTTTGCATTTCATGATTAGGTGTCCCATCAGTTTTGATCAATTGCATTTCGTTAGGCATGCCATAACTCTGACGGAATGGTTTGTGTCATTCATTCCCCTCGTGCATGGCACTGCTGGTTCAGGTTTAGTCATAAAGCTTCAAAGCTCATTTACAATCATGTTTTAAAATTTTAGGTCTCAGGTCTAGGGTTGAGTCAGTTTTGTTTTGATAAGTCTTAGAAGACCAGCAGGCCAGAGGGATGTCTTTGAGAGATCATCACTTCAATAATTTTCATCATTATACAGTTGAATTAGGACTTTTCTTCAAAACTCTGTTTTGAAGATAAGTCGCCATCTCATTTTTGTAAAAAATTTCAAAATTTCAGTTCTTCAATCATTCAAGTGCAGCCTTGGTCTCCTTTGCCAGAGCATATCAGAGCTATCCCTGCAAAAAATTATCAGAGAAAATCATTATTTCAACCAATTTTAAAGGGGAAACCAAAAAGGTTAGAGTCTATTAAATTTAAAAAAGTGTCAACGACCAAACATAAGAAAATGGGTTTTGGATCAAGCAAAAATAAAAAAGGAGTCTCTATGAAGATATTTCTCCTCATTTGCAACCCATTCCACATTCCAAGAGTGAAGAGAATCGTTCTAAGGAAATTTTGTGAGTTTGCAAGCAAATTGGGTCATTTCCAGGGCGCACGATGCATCAGGCGACCAAGCTCAGTGTAATTTTGCACGCGCACGGCGCATCAGGAGTGCGCAGCGCGTTGGGTGAGGCGCGCGGCGCATTGAAGTTTATGACCAAAACTTGTCCAAGAAACCACTAAAACGCCTCCTCTCAAGCAACAAATCACAGGTAGGCTTTTATCCATGGCTCGTTCTTGGTTTTGAAAGGTTTATGTAAAGAAATTATGCTATATTTTCCATGAAAAACCAAGTGTAAAAACCCTCCTTGTCCATTAATTTGCTGTAAGGATTCAAATGCCAAGATTGCTATAGGGTTTTCAAAAATAAATGTTGCCAAGGTTTTCCTATTTCCTTTGTTGCCCATCCCCTATATTCACCAATATTTTCCCCAATAATTCCTCATAAAACCCTACACTATCCTCCCTCAAATCCTAATCCCTCCCTTCTACTACAAACATATAATCCCTACCTCATCCCAAAACCCTAAAATTTCAAGATTTCCATGCCCCTTCCCTTCCCTAAATTCCTTGTTTTATTTCCATTTTCCCCATTTCCCTAATGTTTTCCCTTTTCCTAACAATTCCCTTGTACATTTGTGTCCCCTTGGTCACAGCATTTTGAGAAAAAGAAAAAAAGTCTACAGTCAATTTTGCACACAGTTGTATATCAGCATATATATATTCCAGCTATCTTGTTTCTAAAGAACATGTCAGAGACCGAGTTAGTATATGAGCAGGAATATGATAGTGATTCTACACCGGAGGTAAATGTGCCAAATGTGCCACGGAGGTATCACAAAGGTGGCAAAAGCGGACAGCATGTTAGGGAGGAGCCTACTTATTTGGCTCAATTGTAAGCTTGCCCACTTGCAATGGATTGTTTTCGGCGCCAATCATGTTACCAATATTGTGAGATGATCTCACAAACTCAACATCATGGGGAACTAGTCCGCGTTTTTTTCCTTAATCTACAGGATGGTCATGTAAACTTTGTTGGAGTGGATTTTACCTTGTCACCCGACACTATTGCTCAGGCCACCGGCATACCAAATGTAAGGGAGGAATGGAGCAAACGCCAGATGCTAGACAAATATTACTATGAGCCATATATCAAGCCCGGATATATCAGACACTTGAGCGCAACCTTTCCTTTCAGATTCCTGAAAGATGAGTTTGCACCGTTGATGAAACTCATCATTCGGTATTTCAGCCGTGAGGGCATATTCTCGCGTCTCTATGCGTACCATGTCCGTTTGTTGATGCATTTCACAAGGGTACGTAGGATGAAAATTTTGTTTTTCATGTGTCGTAGCATAGAGAGGATGGTGCCTTTAGTACAGAGGAAGAGCCCGACACATCAGCACAAGAGCATATATCACTATGCATTGATCAAAATCATAGTAATGCATTAGTTGGCACAACAGGGTATTACTTGGGAGGATTTCATCTCCCGTGATTACTTTTCCGCGCTACAGCCTCCTCCAGAGATAGTTCATGATGAGGGAGGGCCTTCACAACAGTTTGACATTCCTGAGACCAAGCATGTCGATGCTCCAATATATGTGACATATCAGAGAGGCCACAGGGCCTTATTTGCATTTGCACGACGAGTACTATCTCCACCGGGGGTGGAAGGGGTCTCATTGACATCATCAGCACAGCGAGTATTATCTCCACATCATGTGGAAGGGGTCTCGCCTTCGTCTTTAGCACAGGTAGAGATTCAGGATAGGGGCAAGAGACCCATGTTTGATGAGGGTCCTTCAGGAGGTCAGGATATGGGTATCATTGATGTTGATGCTAGCTCGCCTAACTCAGAGCTCAAGGAGATCATCCGAGAGCAAAGGACCGAGAATGAGTCACTGCAAAAGAAATTGCAGATGGCTAAATGGGTGATAAACTACTTGGAGCAGCGCAACAAACAGCTGGAAGATGAGCATGAACTTTATGAGTTGCGAAAGATTCGGGAAGACCGAGAATTGGCCCGAAGGAGACCCGGTGATTTGACACCTATTGATCGAGAATCAATGCTCATCTGGGTAAATACTCATTTGGAGAAGTTGTTGGTGAAGGCAAACAGGGACAAAGACATGCTTCGCCATATGAAAACTCACTATTGGGCTCGCATGCATGTTTGCAAAGCAAAAATGAAGATCCTTAAGAGGCGTTTGAGCAAAGCACAAAAACAACGCAAAAGGCCCGATCCACTTCGAGTTTTGGCCGAGGCTTCACTAGTTAAGCATGATACATGATGGAGGGTCTTCACTCCAAATTTGGAGAAAATTTTTTGGTTTCAAATTTTTTGGCTTGCGAAACAGGTTTTTTGGCTCTACGTGTAGCGCGCAACGCGCGACCCATAAGATGGGGAGCTCCAAATCACAGATGGCTTGTAGTTTTGGATTTGTCATGATGAAATACACATGCTCAACCATTTCCGAGGCATTTCATCAAGTCCTGGGTGACCAAAAGGCTCAAAAACATCATGGAAATCACGTTTCTGCCACTTTTTGCACCAACAGGAAGTACTTCTGGGAGAATGCACTTTTGGAGGGTCAAATGGACACCAAATTGGAAAATTCCACTTGTGTTAGAAAGTAGACATCCAGGGATTTCCAACAAGCCAACATAAGCTCAATTTGGATGCCAGGAAGTGCCCCAAAAGCAGGTGGAAAGGCACGCGGCGCACAGGGCTCAAGCGCGCGACGCACAAGGTTTTTTGGCACAGCGTAGCAAATGAAGCTAGTTTGACCAGTTTTGACTTGTGATGGGATTTTTCACCCTTATTGATGTAATTAATGGAACTTTATGTTGATTTGACACTTATTTACCTATTCTAGATGATTCATTCATAAAATAGCAAAAAATTAATGAATGAATTGGTTTCCTAGCTTATAGAGGCAAGTTGTTTTGACTGCCTAGATTGTAGTGCTTTGTCTAGAATTGGTTGAAATAGCTCCTAGGATGATGAGATCGACCCCTAAAGGCAAGGGAATGTGTTAGCTTGCCTATATTATGTATTTTCTTAGTCATTTTCACGGTTGGACTCTTGGGAATAGCTTGACACTCTATTGTACATATCTTATCTGCATTTTTGGCAAAGGAAAGACCAGGGTTTTGTAGCACTATTTGGGATTCATGTGGCTTTATGTGTTGATGGTGTGTTTCTCTCAGTACTTGTAAGTTGTGTATGTGTACCACTTTATTTATTTAATCTTCTGCAATTAAACAAATGAAGTGTTAAGGTAGAATCCATAAATTTGCTATGCTCTGCCTTTAATTTTGTTTAATTTTCCATGTTTTCTTCAGTTTAAGGAGAATCCTTAAGACTTCCTTGCTCTCCTTAGCTCCTCACCAGTCTGATCTAACCATCTCATTTGCTTTAAGGCATCAAAAAAATCGCCTATCTTGCCCCAAGTAGATCTCTGCAAAAGTTGTGCCTCATCCCCGCACCCAAAATTGCTTTTCCCTTGAATTCAACAAAACCTTAAAAACTCAATTCCAAAATCCTTGTACTTCATACCTATCCTAAAATCAGTCATCAATTCAGTCATCTCGACCTCTTTGATTATTTTTTGACGATATTGACCTAGAGAGAGCCCTCTCCTATCCTCGTACAGCTAGCTACGAGGCTGAGCGTGGTTTGACGTAGCCTTGAGTCTTACCTTATTTCAGCCTAAGGTAGATTTGAGCGCTAACACCTGGTCAAAAATGGAGTGGCAAGTGTCAGAGGGGAAGATTCTGGAAGATTCCATGATCTTCCACCTCGCATTTTTTTCCCTGCCATTTGTCCATTCCCGACCATCGCACCCTACAGAGGAGAAAATTAGTATACATCACACCCTGTACATTGGGAAGGTGATATGCATCACACCCTCTGCATTGAGCTTTCAGTATGGTCCAGTTTTGACCATTTATGAGCAGTTTTCAGTGGAGAACTTCTGGGAGATGATGTAATCAGTTGACCTCGTTCCTTTAGGCAGTGAAGCAACACTTTTAGGGACTTAGGAGCCCTCATTTTATGGAAATTTATGATTGGGGTTGAAGTGCCCAAAAATGTTTATAACAGTTGCCCCCTAAAGCATGAGGTCATTAATCTTTTTGATGTTGAGTGAAATGCTTTACTATGAGGATCCGAAGTTTTTCCGAGCTGGGAGGCGACCTGTAATAAGATACAATACCATACATTATTTTGACAACATTTTTTCATGATCTAGCTCAGGTGGGCATTCCCATGCTCAACTTTATAAATTCATTTTTCATGTACATAGGACAGATGATCGTCTGTGTGACAGACTACTGATACAGACACATCATCCTTTGATTTGGATGATCATCTATTCGGCAATGATGTACACTGGATGTTTTTATATTCCTAAATATATCGCAGCCCGAATGGATGAAACTAGATCCAGGGTCTTCAAAACTCGTTCAATCTTCACTCGGAGTACAAGTCGATCCATGTGAAAAATGTTCTTGAGTCGAACATGGAAAGACATCGCCTGATTACCAGCCAATGATGTAAGATGTTAACAGGCACGAGAGGAATCACCAATAACGAAAATGACCCTCAAGGTACTACAGTACAATTTACATGGTGTGAAAAAGGACTTGGCGTCGAACACCACGTAAAATCTTTCGGTCGAAGGCCATTGACGTAAACTTGTCATCGAAAGTGAGAAACTTTCCATTGAGGCATGCAAGCTTCAAAGTACTGAAAGGGTTGTTCCAAAGTCAACTTCTTGGATAATGAGCTGATGTCGACAAGAAGCGACCCGTCGTAGGAGCACCTTAATGAATCCCACATCAACGACATGGAACAAAGAAAATGATTTTGGAGGTGAAAACAAACTGATGATACAGGGTTCAGGGTGGTGGTCATGAAAGAATGAAGCATGAATGTATTGCAGTGGGTGAGACATAGGTGAATTGTCTGAATCACTTTTCTTGAACATATCGGCGACACTGACGATGGATTGGTAGCGTTACCTCGAAGATGGATGGTGTGATGGACCAATGGTGATGACCAGTGAACGGAACAACCCAACCCGGCATGGATGCGGAAGGAAAGTGTCATGTTCAAGAGCAACTTGCTACCAATAAAATTTCTTCAAGTTTTCCTCCCAATTTTCCCCAGTCATTGCTGACCAGTACCTCTTTATTTTTGTCAAGCTTGAGGAGGATAACATATGCTTGTTCTATAATTCGCCCTTCGGGCGAACCTATCGCTATATTTTAGCGAGTCTAGCGATAGTGAAACTCGTTCTCGTCCATTTGGATGAGTTTGTCGCTATTCGGTTTTTACGAGTTTAACAACAAAGATAACTCGGTCTCTTTCAATTTTAGAGAGTCTGAAAGAAACAGAAAGAAGACTCTAAAGATTCTTTTTCATTTTATAATCCCTTAAGTCCGAAAAAGCGTAAAATAATACGAAAGGGATTAATTTTCGATAGTTTTAACGAGCCGAACAAGACAAGCGCTTGATCTTTTTGTGTAATAATCCCTCGGGTCCAAAAAGATTAAAATCTAGAGGAGGGATAGCACTTCTGATGCCTTTTAACAAGCCGGAGAGGCCAATCGCTCGGCAATTTTTTCATACTTTACAAGTCAGGGGAAAAGAGCTTAAAGAAGACTCGTTTTCGAGAAACGAGTGATGGTTTCGGGTAGCAGCTGATTCCAGGTATGATTTGGAATTTTCCAATCACAGCAGTGTTACAAGGATGGCTAGCAGAATCACTCTTCATAGATGTTCCTCGAAGGGGTAAACAATCATATGGGGGTGAATGATCGGCTAAAAACAGAGTGGCGGTGATGGCGAGAACATGACCAAAGCTCAAAAGCTGGTGATAAGGCATTCACAATGGTTATTTACCGGTTCATTTTTTAGTGAGCTTAAACGCTGGGGGGAAACACTTGCTCATGACTTATGTTTATTTTTTAACGAGCTTGAACTATGTGCTAAAACTGCTCGTGGAGAGTTTATTTTTAATGAGCTTGAACTCTGCGACAACATTGCTCGCCAGTCGTATCATAAGAAATGTCTCATTCAAGATGCCATTTTTTATAGAGCTTGCACCTTTTGAAGCTTTGCCCTGGATCCTTTCTTTATGTGAGCTAGGAAATGACTAGCCTTATAGGTTTAAAGGGTTAGAAGTCCTAAAAATTTAAAAAATAAATAGTCGCTCTTCACTTTCATGCGGAAAGGTTTGCATGCCCCCAGGCATAGCAAAAAATTTCCAGGTTACCAGGAAAGTTCCATCCGCGAAGCAGACAGAAAGCTTCCTTGGCGATGTCTACCAAGATAGACAAAGGGGAGTGGTGCGACCGCATGCTACTCAGCATAACCTTAACGAAGGTATCTTATTCCAGTCCAATCCCATTCCTGTGAGGACGGGTGTCAGACTAGTCATATATCCTTCGCAGAAATCCACTCTATACCCAAGGTTTTCCTGCCGAAACAGACCAGGGTGCATGCCCCTTGGGTTTCAGTCACATCTTCCTGAATCACTCGTGCTCATCAGGTGGACGAACTGGAGATCGATGATACATTTCTTGCGTGAAAAGACAATTTAGGGATGACATTTGACTATTTGCGATGTGTGATCCGGGGAATGAAATTTGGTCGACGAGCTTGACCATTCTTCCTTCGTGTGGAAAACACATTACTCTAAAGAGTGAGGAGACGATAGCTCCCATGCAATAAATATAGTCGCGTCCAAGGAGTAGATTATAATCTAAAGGTCCTTGAACTACCATAACGTTCATGTGAACAATTTTCCTTCTCAAAGTAATGGGCACATTTGGAAGGATCCCTAAAGGTCGACTGGTTCCCTTATCGAAGCCTGTTAGATTTCTCATTTCAGGCAAAAGCGATGGCGAACTAAGCGCTTTCCAAGTAGTTGAGGAAAGGATACTCACAGAAGCCCCTTCATCAATTGATGGTACCAACCATGACCATTCTGTAAGCTTGTACAATGATTCTGAATGGTACATTGGCTGGTAAACGGGGTCTGCCTAGTAGATTCCAGTCGAAGGAAACGACTAGGTTGCTTGGTGGTGGGACCGAATAGACGGTCGGATATGAAAATGATGAAATTTCTTCCTATGGTAAAGGAATGGGAGGACTGCCCCCAAGCTCATCGGAGTCTGTGTTGATGAAAATAATTTGAACGGTGTCGTTCTCTTTCTCTTCAGTGACAGTATCATTCGAAGATGAACACTCTGAAGGCAAGACCGGGTCAACTACCGTATCGACTCTTTGACTTTCATCTGGTATGGATTCAGAGGGTTCATTTTCCATGATAGGTGCTTCGGCTAACCACAATGACGGGCCAAATGGATTTTCAACCGGTGGAGGGCTCGGCAAGAGTTTTTGATATCCAGGAGGAAGTCGTAGCGATGAAACCGGACGATTATCCAAAACTCTTTTAGCCTCTTCAAGGAAGGGACAACATGGGATGGCGTGATCGCCTTCACACAACTTACAAGGAAGTTTAGGATTCCTTCTTTGTCCATGTGCTTCACTTTCATTGGTTGATGGTGAGCATTCAACGTGATCACCAGAGGTTGATGCTACCGGATTGTGCAAACGAGGAGACAAGTCCCTTAATATCCGAGGGATGCATGGACAATATCAGTGATAGTGGTCTCCATTGCAAATGACGAAAGGAGATTTAGGTTTTGACTGTGCAGTGTGTGAATTTTTGCTAGATGATACTTGGTTTCTCCCTTTCGATTTTGGTTCCTTTTTCTTCTTTTCCTTTTTCTCTTTCTGCTTCTTCTTCTTCTCAATTACTTGACTTTTAGCTTTATCGGTTTCATCAAGCGAAGAGGAAGGAGGAGAGGGAGAATCAGGTGAAGTACAAGGTTGGGAGGAAACTCTAGTGTCGTCTAGTTGTTGATTAGACTGTTCAGGAATTACGGGATTCTGAATGACAGAGGTAGAGAAGAGCCAGACCAGCAAACCAATTGTCAATCCTGGAAGTGACAAAGTGGCCATATGGGGTGCACTAACATCTCCCCAAGAGGAGAAGGGACTAAGATTTCCTTCACGGCGAAATCCTTGGTTGCTAGACTCCATTTTCTCAACCTGAAGATCAACGGGGGAATTTGTGACGTTATTTCGATTAAAATAAATTTTTAGACACTTGGACACAACTTGTTTTTTCAATTTTAAAGAGTCGAGAAAAAAAAAAGATGACTCTAGTCGCCTTCGATTTTTATTGAGCTTGAAGTGACAAGCGCTCAGAGGACCTTTTCCTTTAAGGAGTCTGAAAAGGAGCAAAATGGACTTCTCTGGAGATCTAGACAGAGAGGATTACCAAACCAATCATAAAACTGTAGAATACTTTTTATGGTACGGCAGTCAATCTTCCTGAATGCTGTGTTTGGTGCATTACGATCGATAGGGCGGCAGACACGGATTCCTAAGGATAAAGAATGCAGCCTATTGTGGTCTCCCAATATATACGCGACTGTATGTGGGAGCACAAGTCCGTACTGGCACTTGCCGTCTCAGAGTGGAGGAATCACCCAACCAACACTGAAAGCAATAGTTACCAGGCTTTACGATGCTAGAATACGTCTCTAGCCTAGACCTCTAGATGTTGTGCGTTAAGTTCCAAAGCATTGTTAGATTCATTGAATTTATTTTAAGTTGATCTTTCTTAATAGTTTGCGTTTCAGGTTCACCACGTGATGTATGTATAATTCCTAAAATGCAGTCTAAGATGACAAACAAACGTTTTATCTTCTTTCAGCAATGAAAATCCTAGCTACTAAAGGGAAGAAATCAAGCATCTTTACTTCACAGAGCACAAAGCACACGCTAAATGCACAGTCCTAAATCAAGCCAAGCATTCAAAATGCAAATGCACATGCATGTATTTTTTTTTTCAGCTCTCTTAATGTGTGAATGACGTTAAGAAAGCTATGTGCAAACTGAATTACTTTTAAAGCGACAGTACTCAACAAAATTCTTTTTCAAAACAAAGTGAAAGCAAGAGAGACACTTTGCGATTTTGAAATGGAAATTTCTTTTCGACACTTTAAAACTAATAATTCAAATCCTATGCAACAGTAACTGTATAATCGACTATCTAACTATGGAATTTCTTTCTAAAACTAAAAACGACAGCTACGACACTTTCAGTTCTAGAGACGACAGTTCGACTATGCTACTTTTTGCAAAAGAGAACTAAAACGATGCACAATACATAAAAAAACATTTATATTTGTTTGCACTAAGGAGGCAGAGTAATGCAAGAGAAGGGTGTTTTCACAGAAGTACACTGATTATAGACAACAAAACTCTTAAATAAGACTGAAAACAGTGAGAAAAATCCACAGTTGGAGGGTAAAGTCAATCCTCCCTGACCATCGCACCTGTTACATAGTGAACTTAGTATGCAGCGCACCTAATCCATTAGGGAAGTGCGATGCATACAGGCTGCCTTGAAGGCAGGGTGCGATGGTAGCAGTGTGAGACTTTGAACGAGATTTCACTCACAGTTTGCAATCTAGTTCAGGTGTTTAGGCTGAATAAGTAAAGATAAATGTATGTAAAACACAAGGGTGATCTTAAGAGGTTACTAGAGCCACCAGTTAGGGCAATTAGATGGCTTGCAGATCTATTGTTTAATTCATAAACAAAACACAGAGATTGACTAAAGCAGCATTGATCTACTTTGCATTTGTATGACAAATGCAATTCGAAGGCTAGATGGCTTTACTTCAGGCTCTGTCTGTATGTTTATGAAAGAAACAAGGATAGATAAGCTAACAAGTAATCTAGTCGCTCCCCAGTGGAGTTGCCATTTTGTTATCCGGGAATAGTGTCCACTCAGATGCTGCTATTCCCACTAAGATAGGTGGCTATCTTAGAAACAAAAACTCAAAGTCTACTATTGATTCCTTTTATGAAAATAGATGAGAGGAGAACCAAGAGGGCCAACCTGAGTCTTGCGCTCGATTTCCTCTCCTTCTTGATAGAGTTTTGCCGCTTCTTTATCTGCCCAGCTTCAAAAGGACTTGTGGAATCACAGTAACATACTACTATGCAAGAAACAAGGATCTAAATTCATAAATAACGCAGGATCAAATGTGCATTAACCATATACATGCATATATAAACAAGTACACAAGAATATGGAAGGAAACAAGAATAGCTTTATTCAGATGAAAAATAGCAAGAAGATTACAACCATGTGCTCTAACCCAGCATCATCCTCCAGCTAAGAAGCCCTTATTCACCTCAAGAAAAGTTAGATCACCCAACACTGATAATGTACACCAGAATACCAACAACACTTCTCTATAAGATACAAAATTCCAGCCTCTGGATCTCTGTGACGAGGGATCCATATATAGATAATTACAGAGAGGTGAGTCATCTTTTGGGATCTTGATTAGTGTCTTCTCTCTGATAGTTCCAGCTTCTACTTGGAGAATGATGATCTCTTTCTCATCCCTGGTCGAAAATGGAGTGGCAAGTGTCAGAGGGGAAGCTTCTGGAAGATTCCATGATCTTCCACCTCGCATTTTTGTCCCTGCCATTTGTCCATTCCTGACC
>APFE031087794.1:50147-104516 GCA_000404065.3 Pinus taeda | reverse complement strand
ATCAGTTGACCTTGTTCCTTTAGGCAATGAAGCAACACTTTTAGGGACTTAGGAGCCCTCAGTTTATGGACATTTATGATTGGGGTTGAAGTGCCCAAAAATGTTTATAACGCACCAATATTCTCAAGGATCCTAAGAGGTCCATACTTGATAGGCTTTAGCTTTTTACCTTCACCTTGCATCCTATCCTTGCTGATATACAGCCAGACCTGGTCTCCAACTTGAAAACTATGCTCCATCCGATGCTTGTCATGCCTAGCCTTGTATTTGGCTTGGCTCTTTTCCAGTTGTTCCTGTATTTCCTCGTAGATCTCCTGGATTTGTTCAATGAACATAGTTTCCTTGTCCACATCATTGTGTCCATCAACCATGGTATCTTTAGAAAAGACAAAATCCAAAGGAGACCTTGGTATAAAACCAAAAAAGGTCTCAAAAGGAGATCTCTGTGTAGAAGAGTGTTTTTCTCTGTTGTAAGCATGCTGCACGTAACACAAATGTTCATCCCAAATCTTAGGATGTTTGCTGCAATATCCCCTGAGTAACTGTATCACTGTCCTGTTAACTACTTCTGTCTAGCCATCAGTTTGTGGATGAAAAGCTGTGCTTTTCTTCAGTTGGGTGTCCATCATCTCCCACAGACTTAACGAAAACTTCCCCACAAATCAGGTGTCTTCATTAGATACAATAGAAGTGGTTAATCCAAAATGAACCCATACATGTTCAAAGAATAATTTTACAGTTTATTCAGCTGTAATATGTTTATTACAAGGTATCAAGATACACATTTTGCTAAACCTGTCCACAACCACATATAGATAATCATGACCCTTCCTAGATTTAGGCAGTCCTCCAACAAAATCCATGGAAACACTTTCCCAAGGGTGAGAAGGAACTGGTAAAGGAGTGTACAAGCCTAGTTTTCTATTGTTGGGATTGCTTTTATCACACATAGTACACCCTTTTACATATCTAGAAACTGTCTCATTCATTTTTGGCCAACAAACAAATCTTTGCAGCTGTGCAACTGTTTTACTTACCCCAAAGTGACCTGATATTAGAGAAGTGTGTGCCTCTCTAATCATCTTTACTCTCTCGGTTTGTGGAATGCAGAGTTTCCCACAATGGTATAAGAGTCGGTCCTTCACATGATAGTCCAATTCTTCTACCTTTTTGCCTTGACTCAAAGTTGCATATACATCTTTAAAGTCCATATCCTGAGCATATTTTTCTATGTAGCTTTCATGTAGCACAGAATTATGCTTAAGTATGGTAGATGCATTTATAATGGGTCTAGATAACATGTCTGCAACCTTGTTATGTATGCCCTTTTTATATTTGATGACTAAATGAAACTGTTGTAGAAAACCCATCCATCTATAATGTCTTTATTGCTGCAACTTAGTTTGGGAGTGTAGATATTGAAGTGGTTGATGATCAGTATGTATTACTATCTTCTTGCCCATTAAGTAATGTTTCCACTTTTTCACACTCCAAACTAATGCATACAATTCTTTATCATATGTAGGATAGTTAACTACTACATGATTAAAAATCTCAGAATGATAACATATGGGTTTACCATGTTGTGTCAACACTGCTCCCATGGCATAGTCACTGGCATCAGTTTGGATTTCAAATGGTCTTTGTAGACCAGGCAGTGCTAATACAGGTGATGTACTTATCTTTTCTTTCAAGGTGTCAAAGGCTTTCTGATGTTTGCCTCCCCAATGAAACACCTTGTTCAATCCTATCAAAGCATGTAAGGGAGCTACAATTGAGGAAAAATTAGAAATGAACTTCCTCCAAAATTGTGCTGCTCCTAAGAAGCTTCTCACTTCTGTAGCAGACTTGGGTTTAGGCTAGTTTATAATGACTGCCACTTTAGAGGGATCTATTTTCAATTCACCACCCCCTACTATATGACCCAAATAGTTTAGAGATGTTTTACCAAATTCACATTTTGAGAGTTTAACATAAAGTTTTTCTCTTTTCAAAACATCTAATGTCTGCTTAACATGCTTTAAGTATTCTTCCCACGTTTTACTAAAAATCAGAATGTCATCTAGATACACAATAACAAAATCATCAAGAAAAGGCTTGAGTACATCATTCATTAATCTCATGAAAGTAGCAGGAGCATTGGTCAAGCCAAAAGGCATAACCAGCCACTCATACAATCCATGCTTTGTTTTTAAAGTAGTCTTCCATGTATCTTGCTTTGCAACTCTGACCTGATGGTATCCACTATGCAAATCCAGCTTGGTGAAATAAACAGCTTCCTTCAATTGATCTAAAATATCATTTATGTGAGGAAGGGGATAACGATTTTTTATTGTTATCTTGTTCAGTTCTCGGTAGTCAATGCACATTCTCCACGAGCCATCTTTCTTTCTCACCAAAATGATTGGTGACCCACATGGTGATGTGTTAGACCTGATGAACCCTTTCTCGAGCAACTCCTGCACCTGCTTCTTGATTTCAGCATTCTCTAAGGCAGAAAACATATACATCCCAATGTTAGGCAATGGAACATCTCGCTGCAAAATAATATCATGTACTGTTTCCTTTTTGGGTGGCAGACCTTTAGGTTCCTAAAAGAGGACATCATATTTTGAAACAATGTTTTCTATATCAGCTTGCTGTTGAACATTACAACCCTCAAATACATTGGTTTTATCAGGTTTATTTTCCTTTACAACCATTAGTAAGAATTGTTTGCACGAATTTATCATTCTTTTCATCTGCCCAGAATTTATGAGAGTATAATTATTCTCGAGCTTGTGAGCTCTTACAAAGTATTCAATTCCATCTTTAACAAGTAGATACTTGTTTTCAGCTCTATAGAAAATATCCTTTCTATCAAACAAGTAAGGACTTCCTACAACAATTCCACATATATCCAAAGGAATTATGTCTAATTCAACCTCTTCTACAAATGTTGACACAAAAGAAAACTTGAGTTTGCAGTATCTAGTCAATTGTAGTTTTGCTTTATCATTCAACCATCATAATGGGTATGGTTTCTTGTGAGGTGTAGTTGCTATTCCCAATTTCTTTACAATTGCTTCAGAAATCAAATTTACTTGTGAGCCACTATCAAACAACGTATCAATATTTTGATGTTTGGAAATAACTTGAATATGGAAAAGCTCATGTCTTTTTCTCTCATGTTCTTCATCAATAATAGTTTGAGCAGAATTACTAGTAGATGCTTCAGAATTCTTACCTTTTATACCCGTGGTTGCAATGATTGTTTCATCTCCCGAGTCTGACCCCAAATCTTTCTGAATAGCTGCAGCAGTCTTCTTCTTCTTGCCCTCGGACTTCTTAAATCTCAGCTCTGGATGCAGAATCCAACAATGCTCATCATCATGCCCCTCCTTTTTACAGTGAGTGCATGAGGCTTTGCCTTTCTGTGCAATTTTAGCCTTCCTTGCTTTCCACTTCTACTTTCTTTTCTCCTTTCTCTTGCTTAAAGTGGGTTGGGATGGTCCCCCAACTTCTGGATTTCCATTCTTTCCTCTAGCTTCTAGATGAGTAGCTTGTACAGATACTTCATCTATACTTGTGGGATTAAACATGAGGATGGTATGCCTCATGTAGTTGTGTAGACCACCAATGTACTTCAAAAGAGTCTCTGGTGAGTCTAATGAGATACCCAACATCAATGCTCTCTTCCTGAACTCTTGATTATACCCTTGCACACTTTTCCCTTTCAACTGCCGAAGAGTTTTCCAACTCATCATGGCTTGTTGCATGTAGGCCAATAGATAGAACTACTTCTTGATCGCAGAAATAAATTCACTCCAGGCAGAGACGGTCTTACCATGTTTTTTCATGTAAGCTTGGGTTCTGCCTTCCCACCAAACCAAAGCAGTGCCTCCTAGGCGTAGGCTTGCCAGCTAAATTTTACTCTTGTCTGAGTTCATATTCTGCACTCTGCAATACACATCAATTTGTCTAATCCAATTGTCCAACTTTTTGGCATTTAGCTCTCCATTAGATATAGGCAAATCAAATTTAACATCTAGCTTAATCAAAGATGCTTTCTTATTATGCATAAGGCTATTAGGAAGTGTGAGAAATCTTTCCTCTTTCCCTTTTCCTTTTGAGTGGTCATGGGAATGAGACTCATCTTCTTCTTTCTCTTGTTTAGAGCCTGATGAATCTTCATCCTTATGCTTTCTAAAGTCCCTATACATTTCCTCTACCATAGATTTGATAGCTAGGAAACTCTCTAGGAATTGAGGGTCTAGCCCCATAGAACCTTCCTCTGACATTGTCTTCCGAGGATAGACTCTCCCAATTTCAGGATTAGTTTCGACCAACTCTGCTTCTCATAATTTGAGCTTTGATCTTGTGAGCATTCACAGCTCAAACTAACACAAGCTTGTCTAACCTTACAGCCTAAAGTTCTGATACCACTTGATCTGATATTCACCCTATGAGTGACACCAGTTAAAGATTTATTGTTTAAAGGTATTATAGACTCATGTGCTGGTGTGTGTTCTGTGTTATTTAAGCAGTGGATTGATCAGATTGCCAATACATAGACATTTAAATGGAAATACAACAGAGAAATACAGCAAGCAAACACAAAGACACGAACAATTTTTAATAAGGAGTTCACACTATCCTCCAGGGCTACGTCTCTGGTCCAGATTTAGTGGTGGCCTTGTTTTATTATTCCTTTAAGTTGAGAATTACAATACAAGGACTCAATGTGAGTTCTCCTTAAGCAGGTTTTGCTTGGCAGGGTGGTTCTTAGATTCCCCAAGCCACTGAAGTACACAGACTCTTCTTCTTCCTAACAGCTCTATGACCTTCTGGTCTACAGTGGCATGAGCCTAATGTGGTGCTCAACCTGAAGAGATTCCTCTATGGGATGGCTTGAATCTCTGAAGCTCTCTGGTGCTCGATGTTGTCACTGGTTAGCTCAGCCCTCTATCTCGTTCTACTTTCGCTTTACTGCATTCTTCTGTGGTTTTTGTCTCCTAGTGTTTAGTCCTCCTCTCGGGGTTTTCTCTAACTGATTCTAACTATCCATTATGTTTCACTATTCATGGATTTTAGCCATTCAAACTCATGCCCGTTCGATTCCTCTTCCACCTCTGTCAATTCACCTTCTGTAGCTGCGCTTGGAGTTCCCTGTTCGGCGTCAGCATGAACGCTCAGGTAGTGGCCACGTATCCTCCTCTAAAGAGTGTCGTCTTGCTTCATCGGTCCATTTCTTCAGTTACATCGTGGATGAAGTCTTTCCTCCACCGTGGCCATCAAATGGATTCCAAATATTTACAAATTTTGGCATATTCCTTCGTCGATTCCGCTTCCTCCATCGAGCGCAATCTCAGCCGTCTGATCTAGGGCCTCTAGATCTAACGCCATACACACGTCCCATGCGGTTGACTTGCTCGACGGATAACACGTGATCAACGAAGGTTTTCTCTCACCTCCACTTGCCATGCATCGATCGTTGAGTGGGATCACTCCGCTTCCATCCAAAACCTCTTATCGTTTGAGGGCGCCCTGATCAATACCACCGGTTTCTAGAGTGCAGGTCCCTCCTTGTACATTTAGCACTTTTTTTCCTTTTTCCCACCCATGGTTCTCTGGCTCGCCATGTGTCCATGTGCTTGGGATTCCCCCATTTTGACCCTGTTTTCCCAACGATGCGTGATTAGCGCTAACATCAAAATCCACCTCCTTTTCTCGATCTGAGGCTCGCAGGGGCTATTTTGGCCTCCCACACAGTCTCCATGGGCCTCGATCAACGCGCTTTGACTAAGGTCCTCGTCATTCCATGTTGGCTGCCATTGCCATTGGTTCACGGGAGTTTTTGATCACGGTTCTGAATTATTTAGAGATTTGTCTCGATCTGATACAATCATGGTTCTTTAATAAATCTTTTATGGATCCAATTCGAATCACCATTTTAGCATAGTTGGGAATGAACCTCCTTAGAAAGTTAGCCTTCGCTTGGAGTCTCTGTACCTACAGTAAATTGGAAGGTGGAGGCAAATCAAGAATTGCCTTAACCTTCAAGGGGTCGAGTTGAATTCCTTCTTTAGACACTACGAAACCAAGAAAATGACCAAAACCAACACAAAACACACATTTATGTGGATTGAGTTGAATTTTGTAGTGTCAGAACCATACAAATATAGCTCTCATATGTTGCGTGTGATCAACCCGTTTCTGTGAATGAGCAAGTAAATCATCTAGATAAGGTTGAACAATGTGTTTGATGTCATGGAAGTCATAATTCATTGCCCTCTGAAAAGTTTCCCCAATGTTCTTCAAACCAAAAGGGAGTTTCCTATACGTGAATCTGCCCCAGGGACAAATAAAAGCAGTTTTATATTGGTCTTCTAGGCGGATATTGATCTAATTATGGCCAGAAAATCCATCCATAAATGAGAATATTTCACATCCGGAACAGTCATCAATTATCGGTCGATAAAGGGAGTGGCATAGTTGCCTTTTGGACAAGCATTGTTAACATCCCTATAATCAACACACACTCGTATTGTTCCTTTTTTCTCCATGATAGGAACAATATTGGAAACCCAATCGGTAAGAGGAACAGGGTAAATGAAACCAACATGCAAAAGTTTTTCAATTTCTACTTTAATGGCAGTAGCCTTCATTGGATGAACAGGATGGAGGCATTGTTGTACTGTTTTGAAATCAGGATACATTGTAATTTCATGTTCAACAATACTATAATCAATTCCAGACATTTACTCATATGACCAGGAAAAATATGTCGCGGAATTCACAGAAAAGAGCATGGTAAGTTTCAAGTTCGAATGGAGAACAAGATTTGCCAACATGAATGTTCTCTACAATTCCAAACTGGGTCGAAATGTCGATAGAAATGGTTTCTTTGATATTTGACAAGTTTTGTTCGGAATCGACTATGTCTATAAAAACAAAATTCGACAAGAAATCATTTATTGAAAGGTGATTTGGTTCATTTGAAACATCTTCTCTGTGATTTGGAAGATGGTATCGATGATGATAATCTTCCCATGGTTATTATTTTTTCATCATTGATTGGATGATTCCTTCATTAGTAGAGAATGTATGTGAAAAATGATCAGAGGAAGTACCATATTCTAATGAACAATCAACCCATAAAATTGGTGATAATGGATTTGGGTTTGCTGCACAAGCCAAGAAGATTGATTGCTATGCAAGCTCGATGGGTCTTAGTGGCATGATTTCATTATGCATATCATTTTCAAAATTATTAGGAATATGTCATGAATCAGATGAAGTGGAAGATATCATGTTGCAAGTCTCAACTTTTTCCACTACCTACATTTGGGATGGTTATGATAGCGAAAAAGTACCCATTAGGGAAGGATCTTTAAAGAGACCTACTCCAACATTTTGAAGAGATATCAGGGGTCTGTGAACTAATGTAATGCTTCCAGTAAATTGTGAACTAGAGGCAAAGAAGTCGAGTTGATCAATTACTTTGATTCCGCCTTTATGAGGGAAAGAAATCATATGAAAGTATGTCGAAACCACAGCAACCATAGCATAAATCCAAGGTATTCCTAGAAAAATGTTGTAGTCAAAGGATTCATCAACGACCTCAACTTCAATAGTTACAGTTTTTCCCCCTAGTTCTATCTTCATATTACTTAAAATTCCAAAAAATGTATACGTGTGACCGTCAAAATCTTTTAAAGTTTTAGGTGATTGTGACAAAGGTGGGGAGCCAAGTATTGTCCAGCAACTCATCAACATGATACAAGTAGAAGCACCTACGTCAATGATGGTTCAATGAAATATTTTATTCAAAGCCTTTACTTGGATCAGGAAAGCTAATTGAGATGGTAATTACAACGTATATCCCACATGGTTGAAAACCACAAGATTAGAATCTGTTGGATCAATTCCACCAATTGCTGACAAATCCGTTGGATCAATTCCACCAATTGCTGACAATAAAGCCTTCTTTTGGGAGGGATAGTTTTAAAGTACCTCAAGCATCGACATAGCAGAAGGTGACTGAGACAGATCTTCTACTATGTTATAGTTTTTCACTACTCGAGCTCAAGGGTTGAATGTAGAATTATGTACAACTCCCTTAGGCGGTTTTATTGTTAACTCTGGTGCAATAGGTGGTGGAATAGGATGAGACGAAGTGGAAATCGAAGGATTTGGTTGATCTGAAGCCTAGTTATTCGATGACAACGATGGATTACCATAATCTTTACTTCGTGTTGACACCAAAACATCAATTTATTGGCTTAGAGGTGGATAGCATAAGCACTTGCGAAGTGGAAGCATGATCTATAGCAACCAAATGAGTCTCCAGATTTGGAAAAGGATTTTTCAATAATGCGTATGCACTAGAAGTCTTAAGAAGTTTTGAGACTTGAGAGTGATCAAACATGGATAACAAGGTTTCCTAGCTGAAGAAGAGCAATCAAATGATTTCTCTTGAGGGGGAGGGTTTTGTTTCTTTGTAGCTTTCCCCTTCTTCTTGCTTCCAAGTTTCTTTTCATTCTTTCCTTTGTCAAATGACACGACATTTATTTCAGAAGCAGGAGTATTATCAGATGCAGCAAAAGTTTGATTAGAAATAGCAAGTGTTTGACCAGATGGTCTACCTGCTATTTGTGTGCTCAAAGGACCAAACAGACCGTCACTGGCATGAGATTCCTTACTCGATGGGGGTGGAGGAACAATAAAAGATGGTCTGGGTGCATTTGGAATTTTGTCATAGAGCATGCTAGATTGGGTGTAAATCAAATCGAAATATTGGGCATGAGAAATTACTTTCTCTTCAGTGACAACTCCTCCTTTAGCCACTTCCTCGGTGATAGATGGCAACAAAGATTTTATAAACCACTCAGCTAAAAGCTGATCAGGAACATAAGTTTTGACCATTTGATGACAACGATGCCATTCATGAATATGATCAAAGATATGAGTAGCAGTAGTCTATTTAAAGTTGGTCAACAGTTCCGTTCCAGTTTCATATCATATGGGTAACTAGAAGTGGGTTAAAAATGTGGTAGCTAAGGATGTAAACTTATTGAATGAATCACGTGGTAACTCAATGTAACACTTTGTAGCCAGACCAATAAGTGTTCACTGGAAAAGACATAGTCTAAGTGAATCATCATTCAAGGAGTTTGATGAACACCATAAATGAAAAGTCATAACATGGTTGGACAGGTCTTCTCTAGGGTTTCCATTGATTTTCGAAATATCGGAAGGCAATTTATGAGGAATCACCAGTCACCAAGGTGCATAAAGAATTGGACCATTGGTAAGCTGATTTAGATATGGTAATTTAAGTGTTGCAACAAAAGGCAACAATCTATTGAGGTCAGGTTGAGCGTAACCAGGGTAAGATGGAATTGTCTAGGCAATAGGCATTAACATACCAGCATAAGGCATCTATTGCTAGTAACCTTGATAGGGGTAAGTCTGTTGAGAAAATCCGGTATAACGTGGTTGTTGAACGCCAAGATAAATTTGTTGTTGTCCAAACCCAGCATAGGCTTGTTGACCGAGACCTGGGTAAACTTGTTGTTGACCAAACCCAACATAGGCTTATTGACCAAGTCCGAGATAAATTTTGTATTGTTGGAATTGCTGCTGTTGATACTGTGGTTTCCATGGTTGTTGATTTAATGGTTGTTTCCCACCAATGTAAGCTTGACCAGGTTGTGAATATACTAAACAAGTGTAATTCTGAGTCATTCCGGTGAAAGGTAAATTGGATTGAGGTTGTTGGACTCTAGGCATAGACAGTTGTTATAAAATGACCTGAGAAGGTTGAATTTGTAAACCTAAAACTTGGGGGTCTGAGGTTGAAGGACCATCTTAAAAAGGTTGAGATGCAACTAACTAAGGTTTTGACTGTGGTAAAGTTGTAACAACAAGCATAGTAGGTATGGATGAAATAGATTGCATAGGTTGTGATGGATACACAAGCCTTGGTTGAACAAGCATTATTGGATATCGCTAAGAAACAATCGTTCCAGGCTGACCTAAAGACAACAACATATTTCCATATGGTTGCCCCCCAGTAAATGGAGGATAAGGAGATTATGCATATTGTTCTCCATATGGGGGTAATCCAGTGTAAAGCGAATACATTGGATGGTAACCAGATGAACCAACTTGACATCGACTTGATGGATCAAGTTGTTCAGTATCCATTAATGAAGAACTAGATAAAATTCTTGTAGAGGACATAGTAGAAGACCATGGACTAGAAGCAACACCTGAGTGGGTTCCAAATAAAGATTGGTTACCCAATGGGATGGATGGAACACCATATAAATGTGACTCAGGTGTCGTGGCAAACATCGAATAAGTAGCGAAAAATATTCTACCACAGATGGTACAGTTTGGGATGTTGATTCTACCATAGTCAAATGTCCTAATAAATTTCCTAATGAATCAACGGGTGTCTGAAAGTAATCAGGATAAAAAGGAGCAGTAAAATGAGGAGTATGAGGATAAATATAAAGTCCAGGTCCAAATCGAACTGGAGTGCTGGGTGTTTCTTCCTCAGGTTCCTCTTCTATTGAAATCAAACCAAGTGGAAGGATTTCACTGTCAGTTCTATAATAGATTTCCATTATTTGTTCCTGAGGTAAAGGGGAAGTCTCAATAGTTACAGATGTCTGAGGATGAATCGGTCGATCGTCTTCTAGTATGGTAACAACTTTTGATTATTTAACTTCAAGATCCAAGTGTTCTATAAAAGAACAACATGTTTAGGTTGGGCTTCTTGAACAACTTTTGGTTCAGAAGTAACTTCTGATTGAACAGTGATAGGTGCAAGATCAACTTCTAGTTGAACAGATATAGGTTCAGAAGTAATTTCTCGTTGAACATCTTTGGGTTGAGAATCAACTTCTTGTTGGACAACTTGGGTTACCATTTCACTAGGCTCACTTCTAGTGTCCTCAAGTAATTGTGGAGATTCCACTTCAGTAACAGATGTATCAGTAATTGTAGGAGTAACTAGAGTCACAGTACTTACCAATATAGGTGACTCTAGTAATTCAGATGAAGAACCAGAAGTTTGTGATGTACTAGATTTAGTCAAATGAGACCGCTTTTGTCGGCTAGGTGTAGCTTCAAAGGGTAAAGGAAATTTACTCGCTGTCCTCCGTGAACGACAAGGTAGGGGTTGATCTTCCTCCTTGATTGCTAATTGATTTTATTACAAAAAGAAATAAACAAAAAGAGGGTAATCTAGGCAAAAGGATTTCCAAGCAACTGTGAACTCCAATATACTGCCTTAGTAAACCAAAGACTTAACATACGTGCAGGAAATCTCCCTGAATGTTGTGTTCGGTGTATCATAGTGTACAAGGTGGCCGACTTAGTTACCTAAGGATGGATAGCAACCTAACATAGTCCTCCCATATATACCCGAAAGTACGTGGAGGCCCAATCTGTGTTAGCATTGTCTAATGCGAAATTGCACAGTGAGAGAATTCCTTTATACTTTTCGTACTATAACACCGCCCTATATACCTGAACGTACGTGGACGAGCTACGATATACTTATGCATGTGGAATGAGGTATCACACTCGGAATTTATCACAGACAATTAACAGTAGCTGTTATGTTTTACGATGCCGGAACACGTCTCTAGCCTAGAACCTCTAAATCTTATTCGTTAGGTGAAAATACTCCATTAGGTTAATTGAGATAACTTTTAAGTTGATATTGATTAAGAGTTTGTCTTTCAAGTTCATCGCGTGATGTTTTTGAAATTCCTAGAATGCAACTGTGATGAGAAACATTCTTTCATTTGATTTTGAACAATGAAAACCTTAAATACAAGGGATAGAGCAATTAGAATGCTTAATCAGAGAGCAAAGAGCACATCTAATGAAATTTCCCTATACTATTCCTATAAGCACACAAAACCTCTAATTGCATAATGCAAGTTTTTCTTTTCAATTACCTTAATGTTGAGATGAACAAAATGAAACTAATGCACATACAATCAATCAATCTTTTGCAAGAAACGAAGACTTTATGACAGTTCCTTTTCGAAAGAAATGAAGACTTTACGACACTTTCTTTTTAGCAAAGATTAATCGACTATAAGCTAACTTTGACAATGAATTGATAATGATAAAGAAATCATTTAAGAAACACTAAACAATCGAGGCCAAAGTAGGGCTAGGAGGAGAAACACAAGTTGATTTCAGAACCACAAGCATCATTGATCTTTCAGCAAACAACAAGAGAAGAAACTTTGGAAAAATCAAACCAAAGGTGGGTTTTTTAGCCTAAAAGGAATCAGTGAAGGCCAGAGAGGGAGACAATGTGCTGTAATTCACTATCTCTAAGGCATGGACTACTCTACAACGCACTATGTCAAGACTAACACTGCGCTGGTTCCAGAGAGTCAATTCAAGGGACATTCAAGCATAATTTTTTACTAAAAACACTTCAAAAAAACTGAAATAAGATCAATAAAGCTAATAAAAGTCTACTAGGGTGTAATATGATGAGGGTAAGCCATAAAGAACGATAGTCGTTCCCCAGTATGGTCACCAATTTGTTACATGGAATTTGCATCTATGTATAAGCACATCTTCCCTAGGTGGGTGACTACACCTAGAACAACGGAATGAAAGTAGTTTAACCTTTTGTTATAGAAGATAGATGAGATGGAGGAACTTACTTATTGCCTTTCTCTTTCAAAATCGCACCTGTCACTCCACTTTACCTAAATCTGCTCAAAAGGTACCTTCATCAAGAGAAACAAAAACAAGAAATGATCAAAGCATACATGAACTGTCGACTATAAAACAATGTAATCGAAGACATTGAAACACATAATGATCATAGATATGAACAATCATATGAGAAAAGGAATAAGCTCTTTATTATGTAGAAACAAGAGTATCACGCAATACAGTTTGATCATGTGCCACTCTTCCAGCTTCAATTCAACACTTGCCACATCAAAACTACACACTCCAGTAGCATAACATTGCTTAACATAAACTCAACCCTCAAACCAACAGAATTTCCTTACAAACTTCAGATTCTAGCCCCTGATCACTATGATGAGTGCTCAATTTATAGGAAATTGAGGTGGTTTTGTCATAAATGTGGGTATTGAATGGTTTTCCAATCTTGGAGTTAGTTTCCATGGAGAAAATGATGAGAGGATAGGAGGTTAATGGATCCTTAGCCCATCCAATTTCAAGATCATAGGAGGAGATAAGAGATGGGAAAATTCTAGAATCATCTAGAATGAAGGAATATTCCTAGAAGCCTATGCAAATTTCTCTCAATCTTAGCCAGTGCAAGCTAAAGAGGGCCTAAGTGCACTATAGTGCAGGCCAAAGTGGGCCTACCTGCTCTGCAGTGCACTGTCTCAAGCCTTGGGTTGTGCTAGTGTCCCAAGGAGGCATTTCTGGAAGGCTTTAGGCCATGAAACTTTCATAGAATGAGGCATTCAATGAGTTGACTTCTCTAGGGCATGTAACAACTGAATTAGGGTTTGATGAGCCCTAAAATTACTGATTTGAATATCGAGAGTGATGTGCCCAAATAGATCTGTAACAGTATGCTAGCATCCAGGGACTATTTTTCTTAGTGTTGTGCCCCCGTCCCTGGGATTTGAGCCACTTTTTTAAGCCTGGAGCCCAGGTCATTTCCAAGAACTAAATGACACCTTCAGAATAAAAAGATAATAGTGGAATGATCATAAAAATGCAATTAATTGAATAAGGGCTCGACTGGAATCCTACTAACCATGACATGAATTTCGTCAAACATATCACAAATATGTAATCTACAGGAGTAAACAACAGATTTGAGCACAGGGGTCTCATACTTATTTGAGAATCACTAAGAAGCATTGTTCCCTTATGTCATTAGATGCATTATCATATATTAGGTCATAAATACATTTTTCATTAATTTACAAATCAAAACATGAGGAAATCCATACATCATCACTGTTAGGTAAACTTGACTCGAGATAGAGTCAAAGGAGGTCAAACAATGATGGTTTTGGGGCACATGGTATTGTGCACCAATGGTATTTTTCCCGTGGTATTATATGTAATGGAGCCTATAAAAGGCTGGAAGGACTTCATTGTAATGAAAAAGGCTTGGAGGTGAGTGGTGAAGGCTCACTTGGCAGGATTGGCCAGGGTTTTGGCCAGGATAATGAAATTTCATTATGATCGGGTTTTTTCCCAGATTTGGGGTTTTCCTAGATAAACATGTGTGTATGTGTTTATGGTTGTTGCTGATTATTTTTATATTTGTTTCTCTCAGTAATTCTCCCTAATTAATTTGTGTTCTCGAGTAAATTTCTTAACAATTCGTATCAGAGCCAAAGGTTGTGTACTGGCTTCAGAAAAATGCTTTTGTTGCCAAGGGTTATTTAGCCTGGTAGATATAGAAAGGATTGATGCATAGTTTATTTGCAAATCTAATCTAAATGCAGCCAAAACAAGGTTTTGCAAAGGAAGATAGTGGAAAGTCATGTGGACTGTTCCGGAGGAGCCGAAGGTCGATATAGATCTGCGTTTGCAGTGCCAACGTTGATCGGAGGAGGCACGGTATTGATCTCAGGAGGAACGACGTTCACACAGTAGGTGGAGGAAGCACCGGTTCTCGTTTTGAAGGAGCTAGAGTTGGTAAGATCTAGTGTGGATCTCAATATTGACTACCGAGAGTCTGGCATGAGATGCATCAGAGGCAGATTAGGTTTGAGTTTATGGGGATTACACTTCGAGTTTGAATTAATGGCGTCCGAGGGAAACCGAGTCCAAGCTAAAATTATCCAACAGGGGGGAAGAAAGACTTTGGTTCTTATGCAACAATCTGACTCTATCCCTAACCCTAAAATAAAGGCCGTTTCCATTTCTGTGGTTTCAGGCGATGCGGTTTCCGTCAATATCGTTGATCCAGATGTTTCTGTGGCTAAGAAGGCTAAGGTGGTTAACTCTTCCACGATGAAACAGACTACTGCAGTCTCTAAAATTCCTGAACTGAAGCCAGCTGAGAGCGAGTCCAACGAAACTGCTGTAACTCCTGAAAAGTTCAAAGTAACTGTGGCCGCTAAGGTCCAAGTAACTGTGGAATCTATGCACGATTTTATTGCCATCTCCTGACAACCTTTGATACATCTCATAACTCCATCGATACCCCTTACATTAAAGATGTTGCTTCTGCTCTGATACATCTCGAAAGTTCACTATGCTTCAAACGGCCGCCATGAGATCTTGGAGGAAGGATAGCCGGGTGGAGGCGTCATCAAGTCCTCTGTAGTAATTTGGTCTTCGTATTCGGCATTAGCTGGTGAGAGCTGATAACTCGAAAAGGCTACCGTGAAAGTGAGGAATAAGACGCTGGGTATGCTGCGTTTGGCTGCCACTCGAGGAGTCCAACATTGAACTATGTCAAATACTACGAAATCTGGAGCGACGCGACGCAGTAGGGTTTCGAAGGGTTCTTCCAAGAGTTGCACTGCGAGGAGTAAGAGAAGTGACTGATGGAATGAAGTGTCGGCCGTGCACTCGTTGACTCGAAGCCAGAATTTTGGTAGGATTGGCGATCATGTCAATGTCGTGAAAGGATTCATTGTAGCCCAGAAAGTTGCATGCAAGTGATCCAAATGGGGAGGACGGAACAAGTCGAGCAGTGCGGTGAGATAGTGGTACCTGGCATGGAATGTGCGGTGTCATGGAGGTATGCGCAGAAGTCTTGAAGCCCGGATGTCCTGCTAATTTGTCATGGAAAGGAGAGGAGGTGCGCTGGCTGTTGGAGGGAACATGATAACATGGCAAATAAATATGCAGTTGGAATTTACATTGTCAACAAAGGGAAACCGAAAGGAAGAACAGCGTGAGAAATCTTTGTTCGGATGTGAATGTAGCATGAAGGATCATGGGAGCGAATCAAGAGCTCATGGACATCGAGTGAGATTCAATGGCATAGTCGAAGACACTCAAAATGATTGTGTTTGTATGAGATTAGTGTGTGAAATGGTCCTGGAAGTATTAGAGCGGTGATTTTAGAGATGTGTTGGCAATGGTAGGCTCCATGAGGAACGACAAGAGCGACGGGATAGGACGATGGAATCAGGGATTGAACCCATCACCTGTTGAGAGAGGATGGATCAAAATCACAGTAGCAAAAAAAAGAAATTAATGAAGTCAAAATTATTGCATGTAAATGGGCATATTACTGTAAGACTTGGTAAGGCATGTGTACCCCTCGGTGATCACTGGTAAAGTATGGGTTAGACATAGGTGATAGGGGGATGTCGGGTTAACAATACCCCAGGTACAAACTCTGAGGGGGGTAAGAGCTAGAGTGAGCGGGATTGTCTCACTTAGCAATTTTGGCTGGAGTTAATCAAGGAACCCCAAGTCAAGTTTAAGGGGGGAATTGTTGGGTAAACTTGACTCGGGATAGAGTCAAAGGAGGTCAAACAATGATGGTTTTGGGGCACATGGTATTGTGCACCCATGGTATTTTTCCCATGGTATTATATGTAATGGAGCCTATAAAAGGCTGGAAGGACTTCATTGTAATGAAAAAGGCCTGGAGGTGAGCGGTGAAGGCTCACTTGGCTGGATTGGCTAGGGTTTTTGCCAGGATAATGAAATTTCATTATGATCGGGTTTTTTCCCAGATTTGGGGTTTTCCTAGATAAATATGTGTGCTTATGTGTTTATGGTTGTTGCTAATTATTTTTATATTTGTTTCTCTCAGTAATTCTCCCTAATTAATTTGTGTTCTTGGGTAAATTTGTTAACAATCATTGTCATAATACATGCTTATTAGTGAGCCCTAGTATTGCACCAAGAGTGTTGCAACTTCCAGAGGCTCTTCAACTTTACTTATCAACCAAGGGTTCATACAAACTTTGAGGTGATAGTGCTATATACACAGTAGATAAATTCTACTCATGCCACCCTCAACTAGGTCACTTGATCATTAGGGCTCCAAGACCATTCCTCTATTGAACTTAAAGGAGATCAACTACTGAAAGAAGAATGTAAAAGCTAATCCTAATGTAGGAGAAGTAAATGTTTTTCAACTCTAAATTGTAAATATAGTCAACTTGTAAAGCAATTGATTCCATTCATGAAAAACACAAGAATTATGCTAACTGTAGAAATGAAACTACTCTAATTTGCTATCAATCATATAGCTATCGGGTTTGCTTAAAAACAAAAGATTATCCTGCCAATTCACAACTCAAGAATGCATGCATTTTTTTATCTAATTCACACTTGTATATTAAGTAAGGTCCTAATTTCCAAATTCAGAATGAAAGAACCAATGCTACCCACTCTTGCAAGAAACAAAAAAGGAATGAAGGGAATGACCTAGGTGGTACTTCAGGTCATGAAATCCAGGTTGAGGGTCAACCTACTCCTAAACTAAGTTATGCTATCATTGCAGGTCAAAACATGGTCAAACCAGGCTGTTACAGGTGTGCTACATGATGTTGCTATAGGATTCCTATAATGCTACAGGAAGTTCGGTGAGAGGGTTTGGAGGGTAAGGATGATGGGATGAAGTGATGGCAAGTTGAATGAAGGTTGTGGAGAATGTAAGGAAGGTGACCAACACCCCTAGCCAAGCCCAACACTTCAAGGAGGTAGGATTTGGGCTAAGAGAGCTTCTCATGGTGACCAAAAACAAAGATCAAGAACATGGGATTCTATGCATTAAAAGAGGGTGGAGAAGTCCTAGATGAAGTAGGTGAACAGACTCCTTTCCTACAGATCCAACAACCCTGCAACATCACATGCACTTGTTCCTCTTTTCATTTGCAAAATGTTACAAGGGTGGAAAAAATGAATTGAATTTAGAAACTATCTAACTAATGCTAAGAAGTTAATATATGCAATGAACTACCTTCCAAGCTACAACAATCATATGTGAATAAAGATACCAAATGTAAACATTTCCAAGAAATCATAAACATGAAATCACACATTGTTTTGGGGTTGTGATGGTGGGGTCCTCAAATCATGCTCCCATGAGAGAGATGAGATAGGGATCACAATCATAAACGTTTTGAGGGATTATACTCTACTGAACTACAACAACTAATAAAAATTCTAAGCTAAAATAAATATAAATAAACTCTACTGAACTGCAGCAACGAATCAATATTCTGAGCTAAGACAAATATAAGTACACAGGAGGGACCTAGGTTGCTAGGGTTGGGCCCAAACCCAAGAGCTTCATGCCTTTAAACTAAAGCAGTGATGGATCAAAATAAAACCTCTCATTATCATTCTAGAAATGTCAAACACATCATCAAAATAAGAGTCACAAGTTCTTTAGCTCAATGGTCTCTTAGCTACAATAAAACTTTTAATCCTAATGAGTTACTTAGCATGTTTATCTATACAAAAGGGTAGCTACCAGCAAATCCCTAGAAAATAGGTATGTTTGTCTCCCTAACTCAAGAATAGGTGGATCTAGATCTCCCTTGAACTGCATTGGCTTAGCTTCCAATGATCTCAGCCTTCTTGGCTGCCAATGACCTTGTGTTGATGAGATATAGAGTGGTGATCTTTTGTTGATTTGAGTAGATAAGAAGGTGGAAAACCTCTTAGAATATCTCTTTGTTGTTTACTTTGAGCTCCTGCACTCAAATTATCTCAAAATTCTTGGATTTCAAGTTTCCGCGATCCTCATAATTGTGTAAATCAATTTCCAGATTCATATCACATTTATTTGTTGTTGTAATCGACGTTTTGAACCAGCAATGATTGTTTATCTCAAATTTCTCCAATTCCTGTATTTAACACACATTAGACCACATGACATACAACACATCTTTTACTCCTCACACTAAGCAAAATATAACAAAATTTGTAGATAAATGTAAGAAAAAGATAATTTAATAAGATGGAGGATTGCACTGTGACCATTATGATATACATATTGATGAGCCTCATCATCACACCCCCTACTGAAACTGTTGATCATCCTCTGAGAAACTCAGTCATCTATGTCCATGTCTTTAATGCCCCTGGTGGGCTCTCTAAAATCCCAAGGTTTTTTAGATGGTGTGCCCTCCTAAGGATAGAAGCCTACATCCTTCTCTATGTATTTCCACTACTTCCTTTCCTCTTCTTCATTCCTTCCTTCTTGTAAACCCAAAACAAAGGTGGACTGAGCTTGATTACAATCTGGTTTATCTTTAATATTTGCATGGCCCTTTTGTATAGGGGTGTTCTTTCCAATGCATTCCTCAACCTTTCAGGAGAGTGATACTCTTTGATTTGGATACTATGCAGCAAGGAATTCCATCTTCTCTAACATGTTTGTTGGCTCTCTATCCCTAACAGCCTAAGAGTGTCCTCAAAATGGGAGATGGACTGCTCTTGAGTGGCAAGGTATCTAGGTGCTAGATTAGCATCATTGGAGATGATGTTGTGAGTACTGATTACAGCCATGGGACTTATCTTGTCTTCCCTGATATAGAGGGGTTCTTTTTCTTACTTTGACATTACTTTCTTCACCTCCTCATCTTTGGCCTCCTCATGAGTCATCGAAGAAGAAATGGCCATCAACTGTAGGTATCCCAACTTTTCATTGGGATCCTAGACATTCATATCAGTTAAGGTGAGGTTGTGTAGGTAGAGCTCAGTTATTTTGGCTATGTATTATATACTATTTTGGCCACACAACTCAATAAAATGCTTGTAATCCTGAAATGGAATGGATCCATGTTATGGTAATGTCTTGATTTGGAACTGCATCCACTTTTTTTAGGAAGAGTGCAAAAGACTTGGATAGAAGTCTGCACTGTAGTGCCTCCATGGAGAGGCTTGCCATTGTGGCCAATTGGGTTTCCTTCTCTTGCAATTTCTTCCTCAACCCTCTATTTTCTACCCACAGTTGTTCTCTCATTGTGGAATCCTTTTCCCTTAACTCACTTAGCTCCTTTCCCATGTCGAGGACCTTCTCTTCCATGTGGCCCACATATTCCTTCTTGGATTTAGAATTATGCATCCATCTTTCGTTCCTTCCTCTTTCTTCTTCAAGTTCAAAGAAAAGTGGGTTTGCAATTTTTTGTGGGATCAATCTACCTCCTTCAATGAACTTATAATAGGAGCTCAAAGTAGGTTGTGGACTAAGATCTTGTAGCTCTACAAAATAATTTTCAAATGTTCTTGGGGAATTTTCCCCCTCCTATAACTATTGTGTTTCCTTTTTCCCTCTTTTTTGCTCCTTTTTCTCTTCCTGTAGCATTTTTTGCTCTTCTTGTAGCATTTTTTTCTCTTCCTGTAGCATACTTTGTCCTTCCTGCAACATGCTTTGTCTTTCCTATAGCATGCTCTATTTTTCCTATAGCTTCCCTTTTCCTTTTTGTTGGAGTGTGGGTGCCTTGGGTTGTTTAGAGGAGGTTGATCTAGTGATGGGCCTCCTTACATATGCTATGGGATTATTTGATATAGCTGCAGGAGAGGTGACCTCCTCAACTTTCCTTTCAGTGGGTCCTAACTCCCTTTTTTTACTTGGTGATTCGTCAATTGTAATAGGGGCCTTTGTGGGAGTTTGAAGCCTCCCCTGTTTAATCCTAGTGCTTTTCTTGGTTTTGAAGTAGAGGGGAGTTTTCCTTTTCCTTTTCTTGTTGGGTTTGATTGGTGTTCTCAAGGTAGCTAAGGTGGAAGATACCTCTTTTTCAGTGGGCCCTAGAGACAAACTTGTTTTCTATGGGGATACCTCTTCTTCTCTAGATGCACTGATTTTCTCAGGGCTTGGTTTTTCCTGATGCTACTCCTCATCTTCATCATCTTTCTCTTTCTCTACTTCTTCTTCTTGCTCTGGTTCTTCCTCTATTTTCTCTGCCTATGTCTCTTCTTCCTCTTCTTTCCCTTCTCTTCCTCCAGCACTAGAGGCTGGGGTCTCACCTGGTATGAGGGTTTGAGTGTTAATGAATGCTTCTCTGTCCATATCCATGAATTTAGACTAGAGGACAGGGATCCTTAGTTTCTTCAAAGCATATTCTATTACTAGTTTGATGAGGCCATGGTGGCCTAGGTGTTGGTGCTTGCCCTCTCTCACCTTCTAGATCATGTCCTTGATGGACTATAAGAGGAAATAAGGTACATTGAGTCTTTGGGTTGGGGGCAATTCTACTTGAAACCTTAATTAATGGAGCAAATTGAAATGGTAACCATAGATTACACAAAGTATTCCTTCATAGGAGATGAGATTTAGGATATGGTAGGCCACCTCATCCAAGGGATAGGATAGGCTGTCCCTCCTAACTCCATTTTTATGTTCAATATGTTTCTCATTAGAAGTGACAAAGTTCTTCTTGGAAATGGCACTACTGGACTTGTCTTCTCTCTAGAAAATATTCATGAAATTGCACCTCGTAATAATGTCTTTGTATAAATTGAACTAGGGAAAACATTGAATATTAATCCTGAGCTTTCACACTCCCAATCCGAACAACTGATGAAATTCCTTCAGGAGCATAAAGAAGCCTTTTCTTGGGAGTATACCAACACAAAAGGCATCCATGTTGATTTATTTACTCATCGTATATATATTAAAGAGGAATGTCGGCCTATTAGGCAACCACAAATAAGAATGAAACATGCCTTAAAAAATATTATCAAAGATGAAATGCATAAGCTATTAGATGTGGGTTTTATTTATCTGATATTGGACAGTCAATCAGTTTCCCCACTAGTCATTGTTCCTAAGAAGAATGGCAAGTGGCGGATCTATGTTGATTAAAGGGAACTAAACAAAGCAACTTAGAAAGACCATTTTCCCTTACCCTTTATTGACCAAGTCCTTGATACATTAGTCGGGAAGGAGCTATTCTCCTTTCTAGATGGATTTAGCGGATACAATCAGATACAAATATCTCCTGAGGATCATGACAAAACTACCTTCACATGCAATTGGGGAACCTTTGCCTACCAAGTCCTTCCATTTGGCCTTTGTAACACACCTGCTACCCTTCAAAGGGAAATATTAGGAATTGTTTCTGATCTGGTTAATGATAGTGTTGAGATTTACATCGACGAATTCACCCCATATGGGGATTTCTTTATAGAAGCTTTGAAAAACTTAGAGAAAGTACTTGAAAGATGCAAGCCAACACATGTTTCTCTTAGTACAGTCAAATGTCATATGATGCTAAAAGAAGGAATAGTGTTGGGACACTTTTTTCAGCTGCAGGAATTCGGGTTGATCCTCTTAAGGTAGGGGTAATATTAAAATTTGATATGCCTAAGACACTGACACAGGTACACAACTTTATTTGTTATGCCGGTTATTATAGGTGTTTCATTGAAAAAATGTCTAAAATAGCATTCCCACTTTTTCAATTACTACCTAAGGATCTAGAATTTATGTGGACAAATGAATGTGAAGCAGCTTTTATAGAAATCAAAGAACTAGTCTGCAAGGCTCCGATATTGCGCGGTCCTGATTGGAAACTCCCATTTCACATCTCTACTTATTCTTCCCAAACAACATTATGGGCGGTTTTTGGGAAACACAAGGACAAGAAACCGTACACAATTTACTATGTCATGAAGAATTTGACCCCTACTGAATTAAACTATAGGGTAACTAAAAAGTAGTTCTTGGTTGTCATTTATGCTATTAATAAATTTTGGCATTATATCACAGGGTATCCTACTTTCATGCACACTAATCATACTACTATCAAATATCTAATGAACAAACCAATAACCATTGTTCGCGTTACAAGATGGTTACTGTTAATTCAAGAATTTGATATTAGCATTGTAGATAAACCAGGGAAAGATAATTTAGTTGCAAATTTCCCTGTCTATGATGGATACTAGTGATGATGGTACACCTATAGAGGATAGTTTTCCAAATGAACATATTTTTGCAACTTCTACTCACACTCTTTGGTATGCAGATATTTCTAACTATCTTGCTACAAGAAAGGTGCCTCAACACTTGCCTTATAGAGAACAACGAAGGATTATCCATCATAGTGCTCGTTATTCATGGATAGAGGGATATCTATTTTACACATGATCTGATCAGCAAATCCAACACTGCATAAGTGGAGATGACATCTATGATGTCCTAAAAATTACTCATGATGGCCCTTGTGGGGGACATTTTGCAAATAAGAGGACAGGTCATAAGGTGTTGCAAATGGGATACTATTGGCCTTCTATTTTTCTTGATGTAAGGAAATATATTAGAGGGTGCGATAGTTGCCATCATATGGGTCAACTTGGTCAGGTAGATGAAATGTCGTTATAGCCCCAACTAGCTCTTGAGCCCTTTGAAAAATGGGTTGTCGATTTTTTTGGGCCATTTAATCCACCTTCACAGCAGAAATTTCACATTCTGGTTTGCACAGATTATGTGACAAAGTGGGTAGATGCCAAGGCTGTTGCGAAAATAACATAACAGGTTGTCTCAGAATTTTTTTTTAAATAAATTCTTGCACGGTATGGAGCTCCTAGAGAGATAGTTTCAAATGGAGGGGCACAGTTTACATCACATCTGATAGCAGGACTTATGGAAAAGTATGGAATCAAGCATAGGATAACATCTCCATATCACCCTCATGTGAATGGTCAAGTCGAAAGCACAAACAAGGTGATAGAGAATATTCTTACAAAGACTGTAGCGAACCATTGCCGGAATTAGACCAAAAAGCTTCCTGAGACATTGTGGGCGTATAGAACAACATGGTGGAACACAACATGGTTTTCACCATATGAGCTTGTGCATGTGAAATCCCATTTGTTCCAATGGAATTCAAAATAAAGATGCTCAGGACAACCCTTGAAGTAGGTTTAGATCTTTCAGAAGCCCAAAAACACCGACTGAAATAGTTGAATGAGTTGGATGAAATTCATTTAGTAGTTGTCCAGAATATTGTTGCAATCCAGCAGTAGCGAACTAAATGGCACAACAAATTCATTAAGAAAAAGGTGTTTCAAAGAGGAGAATGGGAATTACTCTATAATTCTCGGTTCAAGTATTTTAAGGGAAAACTTTGCTCCAGGTGGATGGGACCATATGAATTTGACACGATGTTCGATAATGGGACTGCTAAACTTATAACAATGGATGAGGCACATACTCCTTTGATCGTGAATGGAAATTGCCTCAAATTATATCACCATCCAGCTTCAAGAGACTACTTTATTAAACATCTCTCTCTGATAACTCTGGTTTGAAGTTATTAGTGCATATATAATAAAATGTTATTGCTACTCTATCAATCATTTTCTTGTAGGTACCTCATTGGCATTGTTACTCCTTCAGTTTTTTTACTCTGATGATGGAAATTTTTTCCAGGTACTTTACTGGTGTTATTACTCCTCCACTGTCATTACTCCTCTGGTGTTGTTACTCCATCATGATGTCATCTAAGTACCCCGGTGTTGTTACTCCTCCACTATTGTTACTCCTCCAGTGTTGTTAATCTGTCACAATTTTTGTCTAAGTACCCCAGTGCTGTTACTCCTCCGGTGTTGTTACTCTGTCGTGATTTTGTAAGTGTTCAAGTGGTGGTGTTACTCCTCGAGTGTTGTTACTCCTCGGTTGTTGTTACTGCCTTTGATTTTGTTACTCCTCCGCTGTTGTTACTCCGTTAAGGTAAGTCGCTGGGTACGTCCCCAATCGACTTTGTGGATTTGATTAATAATTCATGTGACATGACTTGATATGAACACAGACAGTCATCCCTCAATTGGGGGGACGTACTATAATAAATGAAAAAGATTCCATAATGAATTATTATTATTATTATTATTAAACCTTGTTCTAAGTGCATACACTCCACAATTTTCCACCATACTTCGCACGATACCCATATGTATCAAGACATGAAGTTAGTAATATTGTACTAATGAACAATCCTTTCCAATGTTACGAAGTAATTACCATAATTACCATTTATCATTACCATTATCCGCCATGAATTTTTCATATTTTGTCGTTATCCTCCTAGTTTTCACTCTCACTGCACCCCATCACTATCATAACTCTCACTTCAAATCTACCTGTCGTCACTCCTCCTCGATGGTCTGCTATTACTTTGAAGTTATGTTACAGAGCCAATGTAGAATGGGTGAGTAGGCTATGAGACACGAACTTGAGAGCATAGAGCATGTTTAACACAATGCAGATGTTTGGAAAGTCTTCTTAGATGCAAGGTGGCATGTGTATTTTGAGAGGAAACAAGGATTTGACGAAGCCATCACAATTGAACTTGCATTAAACCTGGGAGGAAATCATTATAGAGTATGTGGGATGGATATTACTATCACAAAGGAATCTGTTTCGATTACTAGTGGGTTACAGTGAGGAGGTCAGAAATGATTCTCTCGGAAGTCTCCTCTGCCAGAGTTTCTGGAATTGTTTTTACAGTCTGGGGAGAAAATGGTCTAGAAAGAAAGAGGGTATGATCATAAATATGTGTCATACCCATGGGCTAAGGTAGCGTATTTTTTTATGAGGTATGTTACCTATGAAGTTCATTTCTCTACACTGTTTAAATATCATTTCAAACTCCTTGCATGCCTTCGGTTTCGGCATGCGCAGGTTCATGCTTTGGACATGCCATACTTTCTCTCGAGCATCCTTCACTTAATGGTGCAATATAACCATTGATCTCGACAACCATTAGCGGTTCTCACAAATCATGGGTTGGTTAGATTATTGGTGGTGCATGCTCTGTCTCGAACCTCGATGGCTTGGCCACAATTCACCGAGCTAGCAGAGGATGAATTTGAAGGTATGTTTCCTTCAAGGGAGGAGGAAGAAGATGTAGAAGCGGAAGAAGAGGCCATAGATGACGTTGTTCCAGTGTCACCTATTGGCCCAATATAAATAGACAAAATGGAGATAGAAGAAAGTACAGTCGATGTTGCCCCACAAGAACTAGCGTCAACTGTGAATTTAAGAGGAGAATCACCACCTTTATATGCAGTTACAGGTGGTGCTGACACACAAGAACTAGCATCACTTGTCCAAGCAATTGAAGAATTTTTGGTTGAGAATGTAGGTGGTGCTAACACATAAGAACCAGCATCACCTGTCCAAGCAATTGAAGAAATTTTGGTCGAAAATGTAGGTGGTGCTGACACACAAGAACCAACACCACTTGTTCAAGCAGTTGAAGAACCTGTGGATGGAAATGTAGGTGGTGTTATCACATAAGAACTAGCACCACCTATTCAAATGAATGTTGAACCTTTGGAGGAAACAGGGGTCGCAGTCGACACCACTCCACAGGACCTAACGTTTGGTGCTGGGTAGAAAGACGAGTTGGAAAAAGCACATGTAGAAAGACAAAAATGGAGCATATAATAGTTGGTAAAAATAGGAGAAGAGGAAGGAGTGCCTACATTAGCAGGCATTGAGAGAATGAAAATTGATGAAATTATTACTCGCTCTCCTTTTCTTGCATCTTTTCCAAAAGGGGCAAGGAAATCTCGTTCCTCTAGACACACAAAGAAAGAAGAATCTTCTCCCCCAATCCTAAAATTTGTTGGCACAGCTAAGGGAACCATTATCAACATTGTTACTCAAAAACTAGTGTCAATTGGTGGAAGAATTGAGCAAATTGAAGGGTTGGTGGTTGGCACTACCACAAAAGAACCAGTGCCAACCGAAGGAAAAAATGAAGAAGCTATGGTCGGTACTACTTCTATAGAGACAATTCTTGAGCAGATGGAAAAGGATGTTGCTAACCAGACTAACCCGCAAGGTTTAAAAACCATTCCTGAGCAAATGGAAGAGGATGTTGCTAACCAAACTAACTTGTAAGAGTTAGAAACCATTCCTAAGCAGATGGAGGAGGATGTTGCTTTGCAGGTTAGAAACCATTCTTGAGTTGATGGAAGAGGACGTTGTTGATCAGATTAACCCGCAAGGGCTAGAGACCATTCCTAAGCAAATAGAGGTGGATGTTGTTGACAAGACTAACCCGCAAGGGTTATAAACCATTCTCGAGCAGATGGAAGAGGATGTTGCTGATAAGACTAACCTGCAAGGGTTAGAAACCATTACTGAGCAAATGGAAGAGGATGTTGCTGACAAAACTAACCCGTAAGGTCTAGGAACCATTCCTGTACAGATGGAAGAGGACAGTCGAGCAATAGGGAAACTACAAGAAGAAGGTGTCAAAGACACTACCCCACAAGACCCTGCAATGAATCCAAAGCCGTAGAGGGAAGACGTAGAGGTTGTGAGACATGAACAAGGAGATGGAGAGGTTTTTCCCTGAGTCGAGGAACAAACAGATTAAATCAGAGTGAAACAAGAATCAGTTGATGACTTTGTCAACGTCAACCAGCCAGGCCCTACACCAGCTCTGAAACCTATGGAAGAATTTTTTGTAAAACAAGAGTTCATCGAAAAATGTGTGAAAAGTATACCCCCTCTTAAGGAAGGATATCAGGCATAGTTCAAAGAAAACATGCAGTTGAAATTGGAAATCATTAAATTGAGAAAATGTGTACGGTGCTTATGAAGGATAGTGAGGAAGCATAAGAAAAATGTTGTGAAGCCCCGGCTTGAAACTGTTTCAGTAGCAACACAGACTGAAGATAGGCCAATGATTTCAGCGACTACATAGACAGAGTAATTTTTGCATATGATTGAGGAATGGGAGTTTTTCATGTCTATAGAATTTCAGAAGTGGCAAGCTACAACAACTCACTTTCAACGATGGATCGTTCCTTTAGAAGCACACCGGGAAGGAATAAGGAAAACTCGTGAGAAAGCTACCAAAATAGTCTCCAAATACATAGAATAGATAGAGAAGGAAAAGTGGAAGCATGAGAGACAACATAAGTGAATTGAGGGACTGGAAGAATAGGTGAAGCTATTAAAGGCCGACAAGGAAGAGATGTTTACTTTGGCATAACAGGCAATGGATTTCTGCCCCCTGCTCATAGCTATGCCCTGTTCCTCCATGAACAATATATATTCTTTTGTTTAAAAAGTATCTACCAGGAGATCAGTCATGAGATGGAAGATTCAATGGAGTTTCTACGCATCTTGAGATGCCACAATGTTCTAGATAAGCATGTGATGTGTGAGTTGTACATGCATGATTACTTACTAGGTAATAAGCAATCATTTAACCCAGTGCCATATGTAGGAGACATTTAATTGAGACCCTTTACCTCCTACATAGTCAATCAGGTTAAATGGAAGAATGCCTTTGACAAGTTCGAAGAAAATCAGGTAAATAGGCCACTTGTCATTCGGATGGAGAATAGTTAGTCTGTGAATGTTTATAATAGTCACGAAACCCTCTTGGGGATCAAGGGATGGAAAGAATAGATGTTGGAATCTCAGCAATGGTGCGTTGATATATGCACAAAATAGATCTTTACTTATCAAGAGGAGGCTTGGGACAGTTTCCAGAAATGGTGGATGCTCTCATCATCAGCTGTCAGGATACGTGAGCCTTTTGAGGCCCCCGACTTTTCTCGTGCTCTAAATAGGGTACCTCGGTATATTGCATGCATGCGCCTTCATGGGGTCTGATGTATGGGTTTGAGGTTCTGATTCCCAATCATCTCGCTACCAACCAATTAGTAAACTCCATCGTATGAGGTAGGCAAGGATTTGTGGAAAGGAGTCATCTAGACATATGGGTATAAGCCTCTAGGAATAGAGATGTCTGCAAAATACAATCTTGCACAGCTTCACGTCGATCATCGCAGCTCTAACCCAGACTTGCACAGGTGATGAACTACACGAGGACATGCAATAAGGCTATTTGGGGGGAGATGTTGGTGGATATATTTGCATACTTTTACTCACCCTTTTACCCAGTTCATTTTATCCATTTCACGCCAATAGTGGTTAATTGATATCTTAAAACACACAAGTATACCTCTTGTCATGTATTTATGGATTATTGGTCAATGAATCATAGTCACAGGGGATTATTACCTAAGTGGCTTGCTAATTCAGTTATTTCTGCATATTTGAAGGGAGAATGACTAGGACTGTGATTCACTAGATGATACCGTCAAAGCTGGCAATGATATCCTTGGATATTGGCTGCAGCAGTGAATCAATCTTTCAATTGACACACTGCTATCTTTTACATTTTGTTTCGTTCTAAAAACCACCATGTAATTAAAGGCAGACAGTGTCTTGATTCTAGGAGGTGTATTATTGACAAATTGTATAAAGTAGAGTTGTGAGTTTTGAAAGCTATCACTGTTAAGAGTCGTTAAGGTTATAGGAGAAATACTCTAACTTTGAGTCTGTAACAACATACTTGTAATATTTCTTTAATTAATGATAGTTTGATCTTTTGAGAATATTGTGATTCATTGATCTCACCACAACCCTGATCAAGGAGTTGGGCCCTCTCTTGACCAGGTGTCGTTGGATTAGATGTGTGTTAGGAGTATTTCCATGAGTTTATTATCATTGTGAATGTTTATTAGTGTGTTGATGTTAGTCCTAATTTTTGTTACTCTTATGGTTGTTACAGTTATTACTTTTTATTACTCTTATTTGTTTTACATTATTTCTTGTTGTTACACATTGATGAAATTATAATTAATGTTCAATGTTGGGAAAAGAAACTGTGGCCTCCACATACATTGCATGATAGCCTTGAAACAACTAGTAGAACCCCAGGTTGAAAATTAAATGTGGATTGGGTGAATTGCATGATTCATACTTGGACAACAATAATATGCATGAAGACATTTTGGCTATGTTACATAAAATAAAAGTGAAAGTTACATCCATACATAAAACCATGACAACCACTAGCCCCAATAATGGAATGTTACAGTCAACACACCTACTCCTCCAAAGAGATGTACTCACTCTGCAGTATGGAGAAGCCAAGGCTTATCACAATACTCTCCAAGCATCCTCTAAACAATGCCTAGCTAAAACCTTAGCTCCCAAAAGCCTGTTCTATGATTTATGAGGTTCTATATATAGCAAAGGGTGGGGTGACCCTTGACATTGTTGGAAAATACTGAGAGGTGGGGGGGGGGGGGGGGAATCAGTATTCCTTAGCAATTAGCACTTTTAAATCTTTTCAGAGCATTAGTTAATCTTAAATTATCATTAATGTTTATGCAGTAACATTAGTGAATAAAAGAACACAGGAGGCACAAAAATTTTAGGTGGAAAACCCCCTTTGGGTCAAAAACCACCGAACGCTTTTCTAATAATTCTTTAATCTTAAACTCCAATTTGAGATAAAGCTTCAACTTCCTAGAATCTAGAAAAGCTTTCTTCTCTAGCTCCCACTAGATGGATGCTCCAACGCCTGAGATTCTTCAGTAGTCAACTGAACACAGGCCCAAACACCCAATGAGCTAAAACTCACCCTAGCACCACCCTACCACCCTGAGTTTTTCACAGGCTTGAACCTGTTGGTGACTTCATGCACCAGCCTAGAACCACCCTACCACCCTATAGAATAATAATAGAAGAATGGACTCCCATACCAAGGAAAATGGTCCACTTTACAATGATATAGAATGATGTAAAAGAAGAAGACACACTAGACCATAACCCCAACTATGACACAACCAGCTAATGATGATCTTAGACCTCCTGGCACTGCCTCTTCAACTCTTGGCATATAGACACTTGTAGAAATTTTACAAAGATTCTTTTACAATGACTTCTTACAATGATACTTTTACAATGTTTGTATGTAGTGTTGCCCGCTTGAAGACTTCATGTGGTGAACTTATTACTGTTGTTTTGCACCTTGATTGTTACTCTTGTCATACTACCATTTCTGATCCTTCATAACATTACATTATGCATTGATTCTTCTCTTGATGAATATATAATACCTACAAAAAGTCTTCAAGGAAATACCCATGACATGATAATAGCAAAACTTACCTCATCCTGCAGAGCATATGTCAGTGCTAAAAAAAACAACAAATTAGAATACAAACAACCTAATGCAATTAAGAGATGAATATGCACATACATAATATACTTACCTATAGTTTACCTCTGCTGCATCATTTTGCTGCACCTTGCTCTTTGCTGCCCTAGAAAGTCTGGCCCTTTGCACCCCTTGACAACACTTGATCTAGTTTTTCTTGCCTTCTAGGAGCACAATATTTAATCTGATGTATCTCTGTGATTTCATATCCCCAACATGTGATCTTCAGTCCTACATAATATCTCTATGTGTTCTTTCCAATGCCATAGGTTTGACCCGATTTGGACTCTTCAAGGCAAAGTTATGCCCAATTTTTCACAATGACCTAATTATGGACTAGTTCAGTAGAGCAAACTTGTACGACGTGCCACATGTTACTGTTTCCTCCTTTGGTTCTAAAATGGATATATAGAAAACTATAGTCCATGCACTATCCACAAATTTTTACATAATTCCAATCCTCTTCTCAGAGAGAGAGTTATGACAATTTTCCCAAGGTCACTTCTTTGAGATGAAATTCGGTAGCCTGCAAAAGCCCTAACTTCCACAGATCATATCTCCGAAAATAGAGAGAACCAAGATCTAAAATTCAGTCATGACATTCATCAGGATTGCGAATCAAATGATTTTTAATTTTAGAATCTAAGACTTCACAAAAATTGCGTTATAGAAAAATGCCACGATCACTACATTTGGAGGATATATGAGATTTCTTTTTATAGAGTTGAGAGGGGCTTATATAGAGAATGTTGGAGGTATTTTAGGAGCTTAAAAAATTATTAATTAATGAATATTCAATTACCAAAACCAATTATGAGTGCCATGCCACAACCCCATAGGGTTTTAGCCCACTAACTGGGTTACTAACTTTAAACATGAATATCTCTCAAACCGTGAAGAATTACTTGGCATGCCATATATCAACGAAAACATATCGATGAGTAGAATCTATCTAGAATATCCTTGACTCAAAATAGAGTCAGTCTTCAAGTCAAAATTCCCTTGCAAGATCAGGGTAGCCCTTGGTGCTGCTTGGGTTGACATTAATGACAACCTTAGATCATCTTTAGATCAGCAGTCTCCACCTTTGGCATTGATGGCAACACAAGTACTCCCCCTGTGATCAGGGCACCTCTTCCTATTGCCTTCTCTCCCCCATTGACATCAACAGCAAAGGGTAACTCCCCCTAACACACAACCATCCTGCAGACCTGTACATGCTTCCACTCCCCCTTTATTTTCTGAATAAGGAAAATCTAATGAGAACTTGGGAGAATCCCAAGCTTCTAGCAAAGATATTCAAATGCTTCACGAGGTAAAGGTCTAGTGAAGATATTAGTGATTTGTTCTTTTGTACCAAGATATTCAAGTTTTATATTATTTTCAGTGACCTGTTCTCTAACAAAATGATATTTTATCATAATGTGTTTAGTTTTTGAATGCATGATAGGATTCTTGGAGATGTTGATGGCACTAGTGTTATCACAGAAGATGGGAATAGGCTCACTGAATTGTACTTGAAGATCTTGCAAAGTTTTTTTTATCCAAAGGACTTGAGTACAACAAACTATCGCTGCAATGTATTCTGCTTCCGCTGTAGATAATGATATTGAGGTTTGCTTTTTTCTCAACCATGATACGAGACAACCACCTAGAGAGAATGTTTCTCCACTAGTACTCTTATGATCATCAATGCTTCCTGCCCAATCTGCATCTGTAAAGGCTTGAATAATGAGATTGTTGCCCTTGGAATACCACAATCCATATTCTATTGTGCCCTTTAGATATCGAAGAATTCTTTTGACAGCAATAAAATGTGATTCTTTTGGTGCTTCTTGGAATCTTACTACTTGTCCAAATGCTTTCATAACATCTGGTTGGAAGGCTGTTACATATAGAAGACTACCAATCATAGATCTATACAACCTCTCATCCACATCCTTAGATGAGTCATCTATGCTCAATTTGCAACCTGTTACCATCGGAGTAAGGACGGGTTTGGAATCTTCCATTTTGAATTTATTGAGAATTTCCTTGATGTACTTGGCTTGACATATGAATATTCCTTTCCATTACTGAGATACTTGAGGCCCTAAGAAGTATGTCAACTCACCAAGTAAAGACATCTCGAACTCACTTTGCATCTTTGTAGCAAACTTCTTACTTAGTTGATCATCATTGCTACCAAAGATTATATCATCCACATATACCTCAACAATCATTAAATTATCCTTATCTATTTGTATGTAAAGATTACTATCAGCAGTGCCTTTCGTGAACCCTTGTTGACGTACATATCTGTCAAGACGAGCATACCAGGCTCCGGGAGCCTTCTTGAGACCATACAGAGCCTTCTTTAACCTGCAAACATAGTCTTATTTTTTTGATAGTAGAAAACCTTCAAGTTGTTCTATGTAAACTTCTTCTTCTAATTTTTCATTCAGAAATGTTGACTTAGCATCCATTTGGTAGAATTTTACTTTTCTTGAACATGCATAGGCAGGAAACATCTGAATGGCTTCCATTCTGGCAACTGGTGCAAATGTTTTGTCGAAATAAATTCCTTCCACTTGTGCATAGCCTTTGCAAACCAATCTTGCTTTGTTTCTGGTAACATGTCCATCTTCATTCAATTTGTTCCTAAACACCCATTTAGTCCCAATGAAATTTTTATCTTTTGGTCATGGAACTAATTCCCAGGTGTTATTCTTCCTGATTTGATCCAATTCTTAATTTATAGTTGCTACCCAATGTTCATTCTAGCTGGCTTCCTCAAAACTACTAGGCTCAAAGGTTACTAGAAAAGCAATGTGAGCTTGTTGTGATGAACAAAGTTGTCGACACTTTCTTGCTCCAATTCCTTCATTTATGTCACCAATGATTTGATTTGATGGATGGTTCTTTTGAATCCATTCTTTTGTTCTCTTTGGAGGAGCTTCTTGTTGTTGTTCCTGTATATCATGTTGATCATTATTTACTTCTTCCTGTTTGACAGTTACTTCTTGTTCCAGAATTTTTTCTTTACCTTTTTCAGCCTCTGTCTTAAGTTTCAAAGATTCTAGATCCTCATCATTATTTGTTATAACGCTATCTCCATCAAATGTAACATTTATTCTCTCCACTATCTGTTTTCGTCTTAGAATATAGCATTTATAGGCCTTTCTTTTGCGTGAGTAACCAACAAAGATACCTTCATCAACACGCGATTCAAACTTACCCTACTTTTGATCCTCTCTTTTGATATAACATTTGCTTCCGAAGATTCTGAAATATTTTACATTAGCCAGTTATCTTTTCCATAATTCATATGGGGTCTTATTGCAATTAGTTATGAGAAGACTTCTGTTGATAATGAAGTCTTCCATATCGATTGTTGAACCTAGAATATTTCATCCAATTTTTAGTCCTTCAGCATTGTTCTACCCATTTCCTATACGGTTTTGTTCTTTCTTTCAGCAACTCCATTTTGCTGAGGTGTTTGTGTTGTTGAAAATTGTGTTTTTATTCCATTTTCATCACAGTATTGCTGAAATAATTTGGAAGTGAATTTTCCTCCATTATTTGATCTTAGACACTTTATTTTTAAATTAGTTTCATTTTCAACCAACTCCTTGTAGATCTTAAAGCACTCAAATGCTTCAGATTTTTTCTTTAGGAAACTGACGTATGTCATCCTGGTATAGTCATCTATCATTAACATGAAATATAATTCTCCATCTAAGCCTTTTTTTCCCATAGGACCACATAGATCAGTATGTATCAATTCCAACGGATGTGATGCAAAGTTTTCTTTTGTTTTAAATCTGCATTTTGTCTTCTTTCCATGCCGACAGACCTCACATAGTGTGTTGGAAGGTTTTGAGATTTTCAGAATTTCTCATACTGCTTCCTTTTTGCTTATCCTGACAACATTGTCAAAGTTTATGTGACCCATTCATTTGTAACATAACTAGCTTTCATCTTCTTTAGCTAGAATACATGCTTTAGTTGCTTCATCCATAACATATATGTTGTTTGGAGCTCGACTTGCTATAGCCACAATTTTACCATACCTGCCTTTCCGGATTTCACATTTGTGGAGTTGAATAGCATTGTGTGTCCTTGCTCACACATTTTTCCAATATTGAGTAGATTGTGATTCATGTTTTCAACCAATAGAACATTCTTTGTGAGAGCATCTTTGCTTCTGAGAATGACAGTACCTGATCCTATAACATTTGAAAATCCATCATTTCCAAAGGACATGGTTCCATCCTTCTTCTCTTTTAGAGATACAAATTTCTTTCTATCTCCAGTCATATGTGTTGAGCAACTGCTATCAACATACCACACATATTTGTTGTTTTGAGCCTTGAGAGAGAGAGCACAATTATCAGTGTTCTTCTTCTTCCATGTTCATTTGTTCTGTGGCTTCGAAGATTCTTTTGGAGGATTTTCAAATCTGCAGTCTCTGGCTACGTGTCCAAAGTTTTGACATTTGTAACAGTCAATATTACTTCTTAAATGTTAAAATATTTTGATGTTTCATTAAGCCCTAGGAGGTTCATATTTGACAGATCTCCTGGAATTGTACTGGTTCCTAGGGTATGTGCGACATTCTACAGCTTTATGACCAAATTTTCCACATGAATAAAAATAGCCATGCAAAATATGTTCGTACCTAGATGGAAATCTTCGTTGGGCAATTGTCTTCCAAGGTTGTTCTTGTGAATCTTGTTTAACGAAGTCTACATGCCTGTAAGATCTCATAGGTTCATTGTATTTTGTTGTAGAAGGTCCTACTTCTTCTTCTTTGTAACCAAGGCCAATTCTATCGTTGTAAGATTGTTGATTGTTGATGAGTTCTTCCAAAGCCATTGAGCTGTTGGCATAGTTTTGGATAGTTTTTCCCTTCTGCACTCCCTTACACAGCGAGACTACTTCGGCTTATAATGCTTCCCTTTCTCGGTTTCTTTCTTCCAACTTCTTTTGAAGTGACTCTTCAATACATTTGTGTTCTTCAACTTCAATTTTGAGACCTTGAACTTGTTCTTCAAGATATTGGAACAGATCTTCTCATCCTTGAGTTATTTTATAAGCTTGATTTCCTCCTTATAAAATTATCCTATGGTCAACCCTTCTTCTTCGTTGTTTGATACCTCTTGTTTATTGTGCTTGGCCATAAACTATACTCTCTCATTGGCTTCTTCTTCACTGTCATCGTCTTCATTGGATGATGAGCTATCTTATTTAGAGAGAAAGTTCCTTTTGAATCCTTTCTTCTTGCTTTGCTTGTTGAATTTCTTAAAGCCTTTCTTTCCTTTTGAGTTTCCATCACTTCTATTTGAACATTTTGCTGCAAAATGCCCAACCTCACCACAACTAAAACATATCAATGGAAGTTTACCTTTGAATTTTCCCTTACCAATTTCTCGTAAAGTAAGCATATTCTCCATCTAAAAAATCTTCTTCATCATCTTCCTTTTCTTCACACTTGCAAGTGCAGGTGCAGGTCTTTGCCTTTGAAGGTTGTTTGTCCTGGTTTTCTTATATGCAATGAATACAGTTTCTAGATGCGAAGTACCCTCTTCTTAATCAAGTCTTGTTTCATATGCTATGAGAACTCCATGTAATTCCTCTTTTTTGAGTTTGTCCAGATTTTCACTGTATTCTAAGACTGATACCTTTGGATTGAATCTTTCTAGTAACGTTCTAAGAATATTTCGTTTAATAGTATTCTCATCAATAGGCTCTCCCAATCCTTCCAGAGTGTTGGTTATTTCATCAAAGTGTTGGAAGTATGCAGCAATGTTGTCATCTTCTTTCATTCTGAGTTGCTCAAATTTTCTCTGTAGATTTGAAGCTTTGCTTCTTTGACATTTGAGTCACCTGCATATATATTCGCAAGCTTGTCCCATACATTTTTGGCAGTTTTACAACCCAACACCTTATGATAAGCAAATTCAATAAGTCCATTGATAATAATATTCTTTACTCTTGCATCATTTACAAAATTCTTCTTACCTTGTTCATCCGTGGTTGGTGTAAATCCATTTTGAACAGTGTCTTATACTTCATAACCTTGTGCCAAGAGATGGACCTCCATTCTTCCTTTCTAGAGTGCATAATTATTTTCATTAAATAAAGGTACACCATTCTTGGTATGCTCCATGATCTCCTTCCAGTTGTTAAACTGCTATTGAAGGAACCAAGCTCTGATACCAATTGTTGGAAAATACTGAGAGGGGTGGGTGAATCAATATTCCTTAGCAATTAACACTTTTAAATCTTTTCATAGCATCAGTTAATCTTCAATTATCATTAATGTTTATGTAGTAACCTCAGTGAATAAAAGAACATAGGAGGCACAAAATTTTTAGGTGGAAAACCCCCTCCGGATCAAAACCACCGAACGCTTTTCTAATAATTCTTTAATCTTCAACTCCAATTGAAAAGAAAGCTCCAACTTCCTAGAATCTAGAAAATAATTCTTCTCCAGCTCCCACTAGATGGACGCTCCAACACCCGAGATTCTTCAATAGTCAACCAAACAGATGCCCCAACACCCAATGAGCTAGAACTCACCCTAGCACCACCCTACCACCTTGCTTTTTTCACAGGCTTGAACCTATTGGTGACTTCATGCACTAGCCTAGCACCAGGGAATAAAAGAAGAATGGACTCGTGTACCAGGGAAAATGGTCCACTTTACAATGATATAGAATGATGTAGATGAAGAAGACACACTAGACCATAACCCCAACTATGAAAAAACCACCTAATGATGATCCTAGACCTCCCGACACTGCCTCTTCAACTCTTGGCAGATAGACACTTGTACAAGTTTTACAAATATGCTTTTACAATGACTCTGTACAATGATACTTTTACAATGTCTGTATGCAGTGCTGCCCACTTGAAGACTTCTTGCTATTGTTTTGTACCTTGATTGCTACTCTTGTCATGCTACCCTTTCTCATTCTTCATAACATTATATTATGCATTAAGTCTTCTCTTGATGAATATATAATACCTACAAAAAGTCTTCAAGGAAATACCCATGACATGATAATAGCAAAAATTACCTCATCCTGCAAAGCATATGTCAGTGCTAAACAAAAACAACAAATTAGAATACAAAGAACCTAATGAAATTAAGAGATGAACATGGATATACAGAAGATACTTACCTGTAGCTTACCTCTTCTGCATCATTTTGCTGCACCTTGATCTTTGTTGCCCTAGAAAGTCTGGTCCTTTGCACCCCTTGACAACGCTTGATCTAGTTTTTCTTACCTTCTAGGAGCACAATATTTAATCTGATGTATCTCTGCGATTTCAGATCTCCAACATGTGATCCTCGATCATGTAGAAGCCCTTTGAGTTTCCTTTCCAATGCCATAGGTCTTACATGATTTGGACTCTTCAAGACCAAGTTATTCCCAATCTCTCACAATGACCTAATTATGGACTAGTTCAGTAGAGTGAACTTGTACGACATGCCATGTGTCATTGTTTCCTCCTTCAGTTCTGAAATTGTTACAAAAACAAACTAAATTCTGTGCACTATCCGCCACTTCTTACATAATTCCAGTCCTCTTCTCAGAGATAGAGTTATGATGATTTTCCCAAGGTCACTTCTTTGAGATGAAATTTGGAAACTTGCAAAATGCTAACTTCCACATATCATATCTCCATAAATATAGTGAACCAAGATCTAAAATTCTGTCATGACATTCATTAGGATTGCAAATCAAATTGGTTTTAATTTCAGAATCTACGGCTTCACAGAAATTAAGTTATAGCGAAAATTCCACGATCGCTACATTTGGAGGATATATGAGAATTCTTTTTATAGAGTTGGGAGGGGCTTCTATAGAGAATGTTGGATGGATTTTAGGAGCTTAAAAAAATTATTAACTAATGATTATTCAATGACCAAAAACAATTATCAGTGTCATGCCACAACCTCATAGGGTTTTAGCCTGCTAACTGGGGTTACTAACTTCAAACATGAATATCTCTCAAACCGTGAAGAATTACTTGGTGTGCCATATATCAGCGGAAACATCTCTATGAGTAGAATCTATATAGAAGATCCTTGACTCAAAATAGTGTAAGTTGTAAAGTAAAAATTCCCTTGCAAGATCAGGGTAGCCCTTGGTGCTACTTGGGTTGACATTAATGACAACCTCAGATCATCTTTAGATCAACAAACATTCCCCTTTGACTCTTGGACTACTAATGACACTTTGAATTTCACTTTATATTACATTTGATTAAAACAGATATGGCTCATAGTAGTGAGGTGGCCGAGACAACTCATAACACAACTTGACATGATATTATTGACATGTACTAGCTGACTGTGGTATCCATGTCAATCTATTGTGTTGCTGAGTGATAGATGTGTTCTTGGGTGTGCTTCACCTTCACCTTCGTATAGCGTGATGCTGCGGGGTCTTCAATGTTCTTGGTCTTTGCAAGCATGTACTCATTTCTCTTGATGCTCATTGTGCTTTGTACATTCATCCAGGTGCAAGAAAGTCTTCTAGCATGCACTCCTTCTTCATCCCATTCGTCATCTCACTGTGTTCCTTCAATGTACCTATTCCTGCAATTCACTCATGATGGGATGACATCAAATCCAAAAATATCCTAGTCTAGTGTGGTGCATCATTTTCCGTGTTCGAGTCCAGGTGACCGAGAGGGATGAAAGGACACTGAAACTACACAGAGAACATCTCAGGTCGAGATGAGGAGTCATGGAACTCGGTCTGCACTGTTGGGAAAAATTGTGTAGTGACCATTGGGAGGTAGAATCAGGTAGTGATAGTCACCAGTGTCAACTGCAATACGAGACATTGAGAGGGACAACTTCTATGCAGTTTCCAGAGGGAGCAGAAAGCCGAGCTGTAGAGGCAGTGCTGGGCAGTTCTATATAGTTTCCAAAGGGAAGATAGAGTAGGGTTGTTGGGAAGTTCTGTGCAATTTCTAGCGGGAGGATAGAGCAAGGATGTTGGGCCTTTCTACGCAATTTCTAAAGGAAAGATAGAACAAGCCTATAGAGGGACTATTGGTCAATTCTGCGCAGTTCCTGGGAGGAAGACAAGGCAAAGTGTAGCAAAACTGTTGCACACTTTTAAAGAGGAAGACAAGATAGTCCAGAGGGAGACCAGCTAGGAATTTTTGCAGGCTCTTGAGGTAGTGCAGAGCAAGCTAGCACAAGAACTGCCAGACAAGACTACGCAATTTTTGGAGACAGTGCAAAGCGAGGCAGTGGAGGCCTTACTGATCATTTTTGTATAGTTTCTGAAGGCAGTTCGAGGTAGGTAGCAAGGGGATCAGTTGGGAATGTATACACAATTTTGGAGAGCAGTGAAGCCCTGGGTCTCAATGTAGTATAGGTTTCTGACAATCCAGAGGGAGGCTTGATAATTAATCTTGCGAGAAGCGCAGTTTGAATTAGGCTTGGAGGAAAATTATGCATAGTTCTAGGACGCAGACAAGCTGCTCACTTGTAGGATTGTGCAGTGCAGATGACTCGAAGGAAATCCTCAATCATTGCACAGTTCTAGGTAGTAGATCATGGTCACTGAGGGCTGACACTGTGCAGTGCAGCTCAGTCGAGGTCCAGTTGAAGGAGGTTGTCCAGTCGAGCATATTTTTAGGAAAATGGCTAAGTGTGAATTTTTGCAGACTAGCAATGTGATAGCATATTTCGATGATGAGACAAGACAAACCAACAAGACAAATCATGTGCTTAGTGAGACTGCCTTAAATTTAAGAGCAACAAGTGCAACGCTTGAGATAGGCCTTCGAGCAGTCGTGATGACACGTGCGCAACTGTGTTTGCAACTTTGTGCATGAGCATGACCGATGTTCCCAGAGCAAAGAAAACTCATGCACACATAGACAAACCTTCAAAATCACTAGAAAAGATCACAAGCATGACAAAAAAATCGATATGCTAAAAGACGACTGCTGGTCCAACAAGCGACAAGGAGAAAGAAACTTAGAGGACACACATGGAATGACTTTCATGCATGTCATTGAAGACATAATGATATCATTACTTCAAGCTACACTAAGAGATGTACTTCAAAAGATGAGCTTTTCTTACCATACTTACTCTCAAGAGGGTTATGCATTCGACGAAGTTTTCATGCAGTCCCGGTCTTCCATCATAACCTGGGTTCCTCGGTCCTTCTCCTTAACTCCTTGAGAGTCATCTAGTATGTCATTCTTCCTTATGATCACTGAGCGATACATCTATACAGTTTCAATGGGCAATGACTGCTGCCAAGATGATGTCTTGGTAGGACACCTCTACATAGTTCCTAGATGCAAAGCAGATGGGACAAATGAGGACAACACTGCATGGTTTTGGGATGCAAGACACTGCTACAAGATGGGGTCCTGGGAGGATACCTCTGTGCAATTTCTGGATGTAAGGGAGACCGAACAACTAGGACATCACTGTGCATTTTTGAGATGCAAGACACTTTTGCGGGATGGGGTCCTAAGAGGACACTTCTACGCAATTTCTGAATGCAAAATAGATTGGGCAATTGAGGGACAATATTGCGCATTTTATGGAGACAGCGGGTTCTGGCTGAGGGAAGGACACTAGAGGAAGCCACTACATAGTTTTGGATGCCAAGAGAGGTTGGAGTCTCTGCACATTGCCCAGTTCTAGCAGGCAAGGGAAAAATGCTGAGGATTGTAGAAGCGTAGTGTGCAATGCTAGAGAGCTAGATGAAGCCAGGTTGTTCGGGAAACTCCAAAATTTGGCTAAGTGTGGGATCAGTGGAATTCATGTGAACAGTGATATAACTTTAACTATGATCACACACTTGAACACTTAGTGATACAACATAGACCATCCAGAATATATAAAACATACTCTGCTTGATGCAACAACCTTCATGATAAGAGTGTGTAAAATGAGTGTGAAACATGTCTATGTAATGAGAACAACTCATACACACAAAGATTCCCCTTCAAGAAGAACAAACTTCCCTTTGCATGAAAAACAATAATACCCATGCCTAAAGATGACACCTGCTACATAAAGATGAGAATGTGAACAACTCTTAAAATCAAGAAAGGTGCTTGAGATCATCATCTTACCAATAAGTGACCAAGGAACGATCGGTCACAGGATCCATGGTAGGCTTTGAAATTTGCATGCAAGCCAAATTTTTGGAGGGTGGTTCTATCTACTACAACACTTTCTCATGACTACCCTACCACCATTCATTTATCCCAATAGACCCAACCAATCCAACTGGTCATCATACTCTTACCTTCATCTGCCCTTATATACCCACCAGGCTTCATTCGGATATTACATTTCCTATTGGGTTTCATTCAAATTTTCTCAAGATCCATTACTTCCTCCTCCCAACCAATCCCCAAGACCATGAAAACATAATAGGAAAGAACAAGAAACAAACAAGAAGAAACCATGAAAACCAATAGAAATATGACATCACAAACAAGTGGCATGGTCATCCACCAATCATAAACAAAATTACAAATCAAGCGCGGAAAAATCACAAGGCATTGAAAGCAAAAACTTGCAACAAACACCATGACTCAATCCCCATGGTTCCCAATGGTTCTAAGGGAAGCTCAACCCGAGTCTCCTTCAATATTTCATGGAAGTCTCTTTTTCCATGCAAATCCCTACATCATACTACCATAAGCACACAAATTTCAATGCATAAATAAACACAACAATACACCAATTACCTTACCTTGTTGTTCCAAGCACACTACCTTCTAACTAAACAAATCCATGCCATCTCTTAAGGGACTCCAATTCCCTTGACAGATCTAGATATAACTGGAAACCAGTTGTTATACCTGTCAAATACATGTTCATGAATATAGCACATATCCACACAGTGATAGAAAAAATCAAGGTTAAGAAAACTTCTTGTATGCATGCGAAGAACTCCTTCATTTAGAATTGCAATTTCCAAACATAGCCAGAGGAATTCTCACCCAGTTCCTTTCTTTCACCTTTTACCTTGCTGCAGTTGATTATTATTATGTCATATGACATCACCCAACTATTAGTTATATAAACAAATCAATTGTTACCTTGTCACGCTAATGCCAAACATGTTACCCTGCAATTGTTCACACATGTTAGTCACAATTTCGAAAGATCAAGACATCATGTCTATTGATCTGAAATCAACCTTTACCAAGACTAACAACCATGTCATAATCAGCTCATAGTCATCAATCATAATACTACAACTATCACCCACTTGGACTCAAGTAAATATCATTGTCTCAACACATAATGTTTTAGTACAACCATCTTAAACAAGATCATTCCTTCATGCAATATTATAAACACATACTCATATCATGAAATTAATCATACACTCAAACAATAGATAGACGACGTAATAGACATCAAATAGTCAAACACCAAATATACGACATAATCAAACTCATATCTCAATGTATCTTACAGGAGGCTCTCACATCTACACAAGTCAGTCCAAATTAGTATGACACAATATCACCAATATATCTACTCATACCTTAATATTGTAACCATAATCACTTGCACAAACCAATCCAAATTAGCACGATTCATATAACATCAAGAGATAATTGTTGTACAAGAGCAATCATGACAATAATCCTCATATATATGACCATAATAACAATAACATGACTACCATGCTTGTGATTGCAATACACATAACAAGTTAACTACCATGCATGACTATCTGACTTGTGCATATGGCCGTAGTGAAAATCTAACATCTATCATGTATGTAACCATAACAAAATTAGAATGATAATACATAACCATACTGCATATAATAATCATTAACCATCATACCTACATTCCAAACATACAAACTTGTATGATAATGTTCTCTTGCCCCAAGGTCTAGTGTTGCAACCTCGCTCTGATGACCTGCATCTCCTGCTCTATCTCTGCCAACACATCAACATCATACATGATAACATAAAATATGAAACCAACTATATACATGACAACCATAGCCACTATCACACATGCACACAACCAACATGCATGCATAACAATCACATTCCACCCATCCAGTCCTAATATTGAACCATTCTTTGATATGACTATATAACACCACCTCTCATATCTACCCACTTTCACCAACTCGCCTGGGGTAAACATGAGAAGAGAGCTACCATGACATGGCTTAACCTCCTAAATAACCTTAAGTAAATGGAGTCGAAAAACAAGACCTTACTGACTTCTCTCAGGTGCTACAGGACCCCCAAGAGCTAAACCACCCTTTATGATGCCCAAAGCCTAAGTTAACTTGTTGTTTCACTGATATGGAGCCCCAGATGTTGGCATAACACTGCTTAAATTTGACTATAAACCTCCAGTCACATGCATGAGCCTGCAAGGGAGTGATTTCAATCTTTTTCACTTAGTTTTGTGCTAGTGACCACAAGATCTTAGCCACTTTTTAAGGGCTAGTCACAAGACCACTGCCCAAAACTTGATGATACTTTCCATAATGTTTTTTTTAAAAGTAAAGATAATCTATTAATATGTAAAGAAAATTACAGAGAGGACAAAGCCTCAACCAAGTTTAACGTAGTGTTTCAGCAAAATCTAGACTGCCCCAACATTGGGGAAACCAGTCCATAGAAAACAAAAAACCAAATATGGTATCAGTTCTTAAGACCAGAATCCACAAAAGAAACAGTGAGGTATTGCCATGACATAATGTCCAGATAGGAGACTAGATTCCAACAAAAGCTAACAAAAAAAAGACCAGATAGAAGACACTTGGTAGCCACGTCCTAACACTAGGTAGCCACATCCGAACCCCTGGCAGGCACGTCCATACACCTGGCCGCCACATGCAAACACCTGGAAGCCACGTCGACCTAATTGAAGTCATCCGAGATGGGTTCCTCAACAATTTGGCATGCCCAATCATCCGCCTCATCCCTTGACACGTTGTCGTGTGGCTCTCTACCTCTTCCATGAGGCTCATCCGTCGGATGGGCGTTGCCAATCCTGCCAGATGCCGCTTGTAAAGCTGACCCGTCGTGACCAGTTCCACCTAAGGGGCGCGTGGGTGCAGATCTACCCCCTTCACCATGCTAATTTCCACCGAGGTTCCTGCCATGCAGAGTGAAGAAGCCTTCATCCATCACATTCTTCTCTGTGTCTCTACAATTGCTGCATCTAGGGGTGACATCTTGCCACAAGTTGGAATTGTCCACCTAAGAGGAAGTTTGAGCATTGTCTTCAGTGAAGAGGATGGAAATAGTAGCGATAATAACAGGCCTGTTCAGGGTGCTACAGAACCTGAATTGGGTTGAGTAGGGAGCGGGATGAAGGGGCAAAGGAAAATTAGCAAAGTGCACTGTAAAATCACCATGAATAGCACCTGAAGATCAAGCATAACCCTGCCCACTTCTTGTACTATGATATCTACCCGCTCCATGTCTTAGAGGATGATGCAGTTTAGGGGAGGAGAGGAGGCAGTGGGCTCAGGGTGCAGCTCAGTCGGAGGGCAAGAAATACCTCCCCGAGTTCCGCCCCTTCAACTTCTCATTCGATGTCTCACCATGCTGGTATCTCTGGCTAAGTGCTCAGAGGGAGCAGTCACAGAAGGAATGATGACAGAGGGAGCTCTAACAGAGGGATTGTGAGGGGGAGAAGGGTCATTCTGAGCAGAGGTTAGAAAGCAAAAACCAGAATGGGAATGGTGAAACCCATTTCCAAAATCAACGTAGCAGACTAACCAGTAGCAACACCCAGTTATAGTGTGAGAGCTGGGTTCATAGGCTTGAGGCAGGCAGTTGCAGTGGAGCAGGGGAGATAGAGAAACAATGAATTGAGGTACCTCCATATCCAGACAGCAGATGGCTTTTTTCCTCTTCAGACCTGCAGTGTGTCATGAGGGCGTCTCAGGGTGGTATGGGGAGGCACGCCATCAGCCAAGTGGCCCGTCCCCTCGCAGCCAATCTTCAATGTGTTCATTAATATCATAATGTATCACCTGCATCTGGGTGATACTTTCCATAATGTTGAATGAAACACAGAAAAATATTTTAACACAAAAAATTAGACAAGAACTTAACCTAACCTGGTCTAACCATGACAATAATTTCGTCAAACACATAGAGAACACGAGACCTATCGGTCATGAATGCATATCTGAAGATAGAGATATGGAACTTATTTTCAATTTACCAAGAGGACTAATGCCCTTTCACAATATCGACAATAACAACTATTAGGTCATGCATTCAATAACCTTTCATTTATCAATCAAACATGATAAGATCCATAACTTGAACCTATCATAAAACCATGCTTATAAATAGAATATACCCAGATAAGTAACAATGATATAACAACCATTAAAGCCACAATGATAACAAGTACAATTACTCATGAAATACAAGAGAAAATTATCTCTTATTGACATATTCAAAATCCAATCAAATCAGGGACTTCCACGTACCACCCGACCATAGATTGGGCTGAACCAAATATGTCTTTCATCCAATCACCCTCGTGCCATATTCCAAGCATGAATGTGGGATCTCATGGGATAAACAAATCCATAAACAATCAAGGTAATCCATAGGTTAAATCACCTCCACCCTCACACTACCATGATCTCACCTAAATCGGCCCCAATATCACAAAACCAAACTGAGCTTGGATTCCTCGAAATTCCTTCACCATCCCTTGAGGAATTTTCTTGTCTCCACCCACATGTTGAGGGTTTATCGAGTAAAACCATATCCACCCCCAACCCTTGGGATTTTCCTGAGATCACCTCACTCAGATCCAAAACCTTCCGGTAATCCGAATCTCAACCCAAGAATGAATCCCATCACACCATGGCTATCCAAGAATGGAAAGGCAAGGTTGAAACCACCATTAAAACCCGTCAAAACCAATGCTAATGGCATCATTTGAACCAAATACACACATACATATGTTATGCATTCCAAAACAAGCTAGGAAATCATACATGCAACTAGTTACCTACAAATATTCCCATTGAAGCTACTTGATCCAACTTTTCCTTGCTTGATCCTGGCTTTCCTTGTCCTTCCTTTGCTTTCTTTATTTCCTTCTCCTCTTGGTGATCTTCTCCTTTCTGAAACAAATTCCAAAATTCAAGTGACAAAAGGCCCCAAACTAATGCTTTGATGCCTCTAATTTCTTCATTTTTCCTCTATTTTCCTTCAATTTCCTCCTCACATGCAATCTGTGACCTTTCACCTTCCTTTTCGCCTAATTTCCTTTATTTTCATAAATAAAAAGCCAATAATTCCTTTTTTCCTTTTCAAAGCCTTTGCCATTGCCTTTGTCAATTTCCTTAGCCATAGATAAACCAAATTAACACCCCACTAGGATGTTTTTCGCAACATTCAGCTTGGAATACGAGTACCATGACCTCGGTCTTTATTTTCCTTTATTAACTTTATTACATGAACTTTTAACTCAGGGTTGTTACACTTTTTAGATGACTTTGCAACTTCTATGGATTTTCATATCTAGGATTTATGGATGCACATGATTTCTTAAGTGGTTTCTCTAAGTATTTTTTAATTTGTTTATGAAAGAATAAAAGTGAAAATGTGCTTATCTAGTGGTGATGTCACATTCTCCTTATATTTTTCTTAGATAGATCCTTTCTTTTAAACCCTAGGAATATTTCTAAGGGAGAATATTCCCTTGAATTTAACTTAAATCTTGTAAAACTACTTGGTGAATCTTCTAGGGTTTGTAGTGGATGGTCCTAGTTATCAACCTATATCTATTCATATTTCATCAGGGGAGTCCTTAGTTGACCCCATATTCCCCAAAAAATTAACTTCTTAAGCACTAGTCTTCCCCAAATAGCTAATCATAAAATCCAACATTTAACCTTTTATTTTGTTGTTATGAGGTTAAATAAGGCTTCATAATAGTTACATATTCGTTTTTAACCAAAATTAGGCCGAACTTCTACCATGAGTGTACTTGTGATTAGTTTAGAATTGATCTTATAATCATATTTTACAACCCTTGTAGGGTTAGATGCCTTGTTTTATAGGGATTTTATGTGCATTTTAATTTTCATATTTAGTCAGTTAATTGAACTTATTTTAATTCATTATTTTATCCCTAGCTTTTATTGAATATAATTACTTATTCAAGGAATTTTTTTTTTTTGTCATTAAAGAGGGTCATGTTGCTACAATTTATCATCTTTCTTACAATTTTTACAAAAACCAATGATTTGTTTTTATTTTGTAGTGTTTGAAGATACTCGATATATATTGATTTATTAAGCTTCTAAATTGATCTAAATCCTTATCCATTCAAATATGGAAATTGCATTATTCTCCATCTTGTCCTTGCCTCAAATATTATATCATATTGATGGTAGTATGAGTAGTTATGTGGTTGACCTTAGACCTTCAACTTAATCTCCTCTTTCCTTAGGAACCCTTGAAGCTACTAGGGAAGCCATCTTGTGTAGGATTTGTCCTTCACTAAAGAGAGGGAAGATGTTGCTTAGGTGAGAGTGGTAATGCTTCCATGTTCCAACACTCTTAACACCTTGCGAAAGGGTTTCACTAAAGTGTTATATTTTATGTTAATAGGCAGCACATGAGAAAAAAGGGAAGAGAGAAACCACCTTCGACCACCACATAAGAGAACAAATACATTCTCCTAGTAAACATAGAGACCTCCACAGAGACCCAAGATTAGCAAATTTGAAACCATAAAGCCTTGAATTCACCCCTACTAAGAGCCCAATACCACCATATTCCCACATTTATTGACTCGAAGCATAAAATGACATTGACAAACCAATGCAAATGGAAATGAGGAATGTATCTACCCATGCCATCCTTCTCAAGGCATGATCAACTTGGTTTCTTTGAAATATTGATATTGAATAGTGTGCCCTTTAAAAACCACTAACTGGGGAAATTTAGGGGATAAATAATAGTTTATCTACCTATTTTTTAGCAATAATACATGACTTATTTCTATAGAGAACTTACTTGGTGATTTTCATCCTCATCCAACTTGTGTTTGATATGAAAGAATGAGACATTTTCAAATAGAGTGAATTTGCAATTGATTTTGGCAATGAGAGTTCTTAACTTAATCTCACTAGCTTAGATTGAGCAGTCATAGCTTTGGGGATTAACATTGAATCTCCAAAAATCATTGAGAATTTAATGTCTTCTCCCTTGGTGACAGAGATACTACACCATAGAGAGTAATCCTCTACTAAATTATTCAAAAAATTTCCAATATCCTAGGCATAATGTGAAATATTATTTCCTTTGAGATTATGATTACTCCCCCCACATATACTACCATTGGGTTATTCATTGATGTACCATAAAATAAAAGAGAAAAGGAATGTCACTACAACCTCTAGACTTGAAATTCTTAACCATATTTCCTAACTTTCTATTAATTAACATTTATTCATGAATATTTACATCTCTATTTCTTTCTAAGCATTCATTTGATTTCCCCCCTAATTTCCTTCAAAATTATCCTAAAATAGATCATGTAAGCATAATGACATTCCTTTGTATTTGACTTCTCCTCATGACATATCTTTATAATCCTTAACACTTAGCCATTTCACAATTTGTGGAATGTGGAACACAGTTTTTCCTTGTAAGTTTCCCTCATTCTTATGTGATGAATTGTATAAATACTTAACCTATTTTTATGATTTTTGGAACATAGAATGACATTCACACTTACAACCTTCTGGATTCCTGCTTTCCATTATTTTTATGATTTTTGGAACATGGAATAACATTCACACTTACCAACCTTCTACATTCCTGTCTTCCATAATCATCCATAATTCACTTCACATCTGTCAAATTGCACCTTTCATATAACTTAGACTCTTTTTTTTATCTCCAACATCATTTACTCTCACTCATTTTTAAGAAAATATTACAATTACCCACCTAAAATAAAACTCTAAACATGCCTAAACTTGATGCCTAAAGACTTAATATTTTGAATATATTTCTCACTCGGCCATCCATTACTTCAATGAATCTTGCTAAAAAAGTGGTGAGTTCATTGGAAACCCATACTGGGCAAAATGTGGTAAGTTAATTGCACGATTTGTTGGAAAAGGCTCAATTACCTACATACAAAAATGTGTTATATATGTTTTTCATTAATTTGTTCATGAAGGGGCTATTTTTGATTGGGTCCATGTCATTCCCAACCAAATATCTTATCAACAAGGGAATCATCATCAAAACAAAAAGTTACACATATTTCCTACTTTGTTTACGTTTTGATATATTGTAATGTATGTAATGAGTTTCTTTGTAAATATATTGTAAACGTATATATTTTAGTGTAAACGTATATTTTACCAAGCAACCTATCCAATTTTATTACCCATCCCTCTGGAAAATAAAGCTTAATTCTTCTTCTACCATCTTCAGAATGGTTTCATTGTGATGTTCAGAGAAATGATCCTAGAGGTCTCTCAGGCTACCTAATATTTTCTCTAAAGGATATGTGAATATAAAAACAAATTCTCTTCTTTCATACTATTTATAATCAAAGGGAAACCTTTTATTCTTCCATATTACATTCTTGATCAATGTTTTTAATGGAATAGTGAAAACAATATAAAACCTAGGCCAATTTCTTTAATAAGAAAAGAAAGAGACAATTTATTTCACTGGTTTTTCATAATGAAGAGAGAAAAATAAGAATTTTGTAAAATTTGAATGAGATGGAATCATATTTTTATTTATTTAAAAGGAAAGAAGTAGATCCTATAACAATTTTGATTCGATATTTTTTTCTGCTTTAGTTATTTAAAATGAAAGAAACTAGATCTTAGCTCATACATTGTCACTTGGTTACATTTTATCCTCCAATAGATCATTGCAATTAAAAGGAGTAAGTGACCACCACACTATACTTGAAAATTCTGATGATAGATATCACGAACATATTCCACGAGATGATGTGCATACTTTGATAATCACTAATAAGAAACATTGGAAACACAAGAAATTTACAACTATAACTAGTGTTGGCTCTCCTTATAGATCCCAAAAATGTCCTTAATGTCCGATAAAAGTAATGGAAATATTAACAAGGATATGAAAACCATGGCCAACAATGCTAGAGATTAAACAGACATAATCCCTCCTCAATGGATGATTGAAAAATCACACACTACCTTAGTTACTTCAAAAATAAAAAATAAAAACAATATAGACAATAACTTTCAAAAGGCTCAAAAAGAAAAAATGCTTCATGAAGATGTTTAAAATAATGAAGAAATTATGATACCAAACTGGGTAATTATGAAATTAATTGAGATTAAATCTACAGTTGAAGAACTATGCCATTATGGACTAGTCATTTTTGAATAAGAGTTAGCCATTCAATACCATGTAAAATCAAATAATGAATCGAGGAAATTTCAAATGGAGAATGTTAATTTAAAAAATAAAAAGGTTATTGATTAGTGGAATTCAAATGTGGACATTGAATACATGGATGTTATAGGCCATTGTGTCACATCCAAATAGTGAGCCTCCTAATGGGATCAATCAACATCCTATTCCCCCTTGTCACCATCTTGCACAAAGACCTAATCATGTACCTTTCATTTTTCATAGTTTCAGCCCTAAGCTGCTTCATTTGAGTCAGTTTGAGGACCAACGCTCCCTACAAGCCTACTGGGGTCCATTCACCAGTAGGTTGCTCCACTATGGCTTGTGTTGGTCACTAGCAGGTTGCTCGCCTTTACACCTGTGTTGGTTCTAGAAATCTGGGAGAATGATCAGGATTCCATAAGCTTCCCCTTCTAGGAGTTTCCAGAAGTTGTTTCAACTACTTACCTTGGATAAAATATTTGGATCCTATCCTTCCCTACATTGGAGTTTTCACCACTTATCCTTTAATCCTATCCCTCCATCAAAGGTGTATCTCTTACCCTAGATTTGTAATTGGATAAGAACTCCCAAATTACCCTACTTCTTTATATTTTCCTAGCCTTCTATGTGATTAGGGGTTGGATTTTGGAGAGTGATTATTCCCTTATGTTGTTGTAGTGAGTGGTGATCATCTCATGCATTTAGGGTGATTAGAGGTGCATATTGTGACAAGGAAAGTACAAGTCAACAACTTGGAGGAGCTCTTCTACAAGATAAACTGCTAATTATGGTTGTAATCTCCTTCCATTTATATTAATGCAAATAATTCATTATTTTCCTATATGTGATTTTGTTATTTCACTTATTTCAATACCATTTTGATCTATTGAATGAAGTACTTAGATGATACTGCATAGATCTCGTAGCTTCTTGGCTTATGTTATCTGACTGTGCAGGTTCTAATTTTGGCAATCAAAGCTGGATTTGGAGCTTCCAAGCTAAATAAGGAGCGAAGTGCATAAAAGATTCTAGGTAGGCCTCACTCCATCATCTATTTACTTTAAGGAAAATCATTGTGTTTTGTGTCTCTCTGTGATTTTGGGTTAGCCATCGACCTGAGCGAGATACTTTTGTTCACAATTGTAAATCTCGTATTGCAATGGAAACTTCAAAGGATTTAGAATTTTATAAAGCTATCATATATTCTTTTTATTACTAAGTAACAAAGCAAGAAAAAAATATCAAAAAGAAAAGGAGAATAACTAAAATAGAGAAGTCTATCTTATTTCCAAAATCACCTTTGTTGAACCATTGAGCACTCTAGAACGAACTGAAATTCTAGAGGAACTGATTGAATCAAGCTCAAAAGTAAAAAGAGATTCAGTTTTATTGAATGCAATAATAAAATATGTTGTTGATAATATCAAAAAACAACTCACCATAATTTTTTAAGCATGAGAAATATCCACAAACTCAATCATTATAGGCTCTAGAGTTGCATCTTTTGTTGAATATTTTCAAAAGGATATGGAAGATGATGAACAATTTTATAAAGATGCTATAAGTATGTTTACTTTTATAGTTTTACAAACAAATGAGAAAAAGAAGAGAGAACAAAATCTCTCATCCAAGCTTATACTCAAACATGTCAAACCATGCTAGCCAGAAACGATCAAGGTACTTCAATAGTTAATTTCTAGGTGTGATTCTATTAAGGATAAAATAAGTGAATTGTTACTCAAATACTTGATATATTAAAAGAATTGAATACCCCACCTATGATGATGGGTGTTATATTGTTGACCAAGGAAGTAATGCAAGAATGGTTAAATACTTTAAAGGTCTATCCGGAAAATGATTTAAATGATTTTAGTGATAGGTGTTATGTTAAGGTACTCCATGGTACTAGTCATCTTCCCCTTGTGATCTAGTGAAAAAAGCTCCTTAAGTGATGACGTCTCCTATAGGGTGAGTAGATCTCCCTCTTACAACCCCATTGTTTCAAGGGATGTAAGATCAGCCCGCACGAATGTCCTAATTTAATATCCAAAAAACCCTTCTCAATTATTACGATCTCAAGATCTACGCCCACTAGGATTAGAATGATATTTCCTTTCCTTCATGTCAAAGAAACCTAGCTAATTCTTATCAAAGGCAATTTTCAACCCCAAATATGAGGTGAAATACAACCATATAGGTAGTTACATACAATACATGAAGGATAATGCACTCATAGAAAAATTGTTAGGGTTTTGGCCCTTAAAAAAAGTGCTCTCATGGTGGATTTAGAATAAATAGAATCCTAAGGATCAAATCAAAATGGAACTAAGAACTAAGGACTTATTTACAATTATTTTTTCTAACTTGGAATATAAGATTAGAACTTTTGAAAATGACCCTTACTTTTATAACTTGGTAGGGATTTATATAAGGTTCTAAATGGATCGACTCAACCCACATAAAGAAGATTTCAAATAAGTACTAGTATGGATTCAAATGTACTCCCTCCTAAGGGAATTTTGGGATGATAAGATTATGGATCGAATTGTAAACACCCTAGGGGATTTTGTGAAGACTTATGAAGCTAAACGATAGGGAAGATACATATCCTATGAAAGAATTTGTGTTTAAATGGACATATTTGAGCCCCTGCTAGAATCCATCGGTATATGCTACCAGGACAATGTATGGAAGCAACCCCTAGATTATGAGCATATTCCCTTCAAGTATTATCAAGCATAGGTTTGGAAAGGTATACAATGTGTTGAAAATGCAACAAGATGATGGTGCTTAGTGAAAATAAGTTTCCTTCACTAAGTGGGCCGGCAGGCTATTTTTGGCGCAAAGTCTATTTGTAGACTATGTCTATTTTTAGACATATGGATCATGGTCTCTGAGTTGTAGGATGCTATTTATGGATGATTGGTCATGTTGGTAAAAATATATGGACCTCTATTTTTAGACATATGGGCGGAGTCTATTTTTAGACTGCCAGTCAAAAAAT
>APFE031087794.1:2625-18722 GCA_000404065.3 Pinus taeda | reverse complement strand
TAAAAAGAAAATGTTGAAGACCTTAAGAGCATGTTACACGAGGTATATTTATGTATTAGATTCAAATATATTCCTACCCTCGTGCCTTCGTTCGGGTCGTGTGCCCATTCAATCCCCAAATTTCCTTCGGGCGGGCGGAGTCATCGCGTGCCATGCCATGTGTGTGTGCCCGGGCACACGTGGCCGTGCCAAAAATGCTAATTCGTGACCGCCAGTGTGCCTTCTTTGTTCGGGTCATGCACCCATGGAAACCGCAAATTTCGCTCGGGCGATTCGGGTCGGCTCGCCCAGGGTGGGTCGGGTCGTGCCGTGCTGTGTGTGGGTGTGCCGGTACACGTGGCTGTGTCAAAAATTCTAAGTCGTCACCGCCCGTGTGCCTTCTGCACGTTCGTGCGGCCTGTTTTCTCGACGCTCCCTCGGGCCTTCGTTCGGGTCAGGAGGGTCGGGCGAGCGCGTCTGTGTGAACTCGTTCAGGCGTGCCAGGCGAGGGCGTTTGTGTGAACTCGTTCGGGCAGGTCTGGTGAGGGCGCACCCGGGCGAACGAGCCTGTGTCAAAAAATGCTAAGTTGTGGCCCGAGGTTGGCTTTGTGCACGTTCCTGCAGCTCGTTTGCCCAGCTCTCCCTTGTTCGTTTGTTTGGGTGAGTCGTTTGAGGGCATGCGTGTGAACTCGTTCGGGCGGGTCGTTCGGGTGGGTCGTTCGGGCAGGGACGGGTGAGGGCGTGCGTGTGAACTCGTTCGGGCGGGTCGGGTGAGGCGTCCGTGTGAACTCGTTCGAGCGGTCGGGCGAGTGCAGTCCGGTGAACTGATCGGGCGGGCTGGCGAGGCGAGGGCGTCTGTGTGAACTCGTTCGGGCGGGTCGTTCGGGCAGGTCGGGCGAGGGCGTCCATGTGAACTCGTTCGGGCGTGTAACGACTTGGAGTTCGGCACGAAGATGCGGCCCCGCCCGGGTGCGCACCTCTCCAACAACTAAAAATAACAAGGGGGCGGGCAAACCATGGAAAACGATAATATGGGAAGCCTGCCCACATGAAGGGCGGTTCACTTTATAAAAGAGCCGACCCTTGGATATTAAACAAACATGGCGGTTCAATAAGGAAAAGGCGTCGGCTTGGTGGGCGGACGTTGGAGTTATTGGGGTCGGCTTGGCAAACCAACACCCTCACTCAAATGGCGGGGAGCCTATAGATTGGCAAGACCTTAGAGCCATTTGGATCATCGATGAGCTCTTGACTCATAATGAAAGGTGCACTTACAAAGGTGACCTAATGAGCCCGTAGGTTCGGGCAGAGGAAGAGTTGGGAGATCGTTTGACACAGCGGATAGAGCTCGGTGGATCGCAGCGGTCATTCTCGGCCGAAAGGGGGAAGACCACGTAGCGTGGAGTTCAGAATTCGGGCGCAGATAAACAGAGAGCCGGTTCGGAGGATGCGCGGGTAGGGTGACCCGTGGATAGAACCGGACCGACAGATACGCGAGCCGCAGTCGTATTACAGTCGGCGAACGAGTGAACAAAAACTCGGTCGAAGGTTTGAACGAACGGGTGGCAGCGTGCAAGGCTCAGGTCGTTCGGCAGTCCGGGGTGAACGGGTTGGTGACCAACAGTCCCGCGGTCGGTGAAGCGAACGACCCGACGGTTGAAAGCTCGGTCAAAGAGAGCGACTGTTCGGTGATACTACAGCGGACGTGCAGTCGTGAACGCAACGGTGGAGAACCACAGCGGACGTGCAGTCGTGAACGCAACGGTGGAAACGGGACGGGCGTAGGGTGCCCGCCCGTCCGAACGCTGGGCGTGTAGGTTGACAGCAACCAAAGTCTACCCAAGGTTGAACGAAGTGTGCAGGAGTGGGTCCGAGTACCCATGTATTGTATTGGTTAATTGGTAGAGGTTGGCGGACCGCCGTGCGGGTGAGCACGGGCGGTCGCCCTCTTGTTGTAAATTTGATTATAATAATAAAAGTGTTATTATTGTATTCATTCATGTGATTATTGTTTATGTTTATGGTTTAAACATTGCTGTTATAATTATATAAAGAACATAAGAAGAAGGCATAGTCCGTGAAGTCACTTATAATGAATTGTCTTGGTGGCTTGGGCGGTGCCGCACCCGCCCAATTAGAAAAAAAAAAGATTGGGGGCGTGACAGATGGTATCAGAGCAAAGGTTGCTCATGACGAAGGAAGCACAAAGAGGCTTGGTGAAACAGGGCTGCTTATGATGGGTGAAGCTGACAAGGCCATGCGGAAAGCATGGATGAACAGCTTGGGGTTCGTGGACTGAGTGATCCATGAGAATACCATCCAAGCTCTTGTGGACACGGGAGCCACGCATAATTTTATGACAACACGGTTGGCAAAATCAGTTGGGCTGACAATTCTTCCATCCAACATGGAAGTCAAAGCAGTGAACTCCAGGGCCAAGGTGACAGGGTTGGCACACGAAGTTCCAGTGCAAGCAGGAGGATGGTCGGGTCAGTTAGATTTCACGGTAATGGAAATGAATGACTTCGACGTGATACTTGGGCAAGACTTCTTGAAGGGCAACAAAGCCATTGTTGTTCCCTTCTGCGATGAAGTGGTATTGGTTGGGTAGACACGGACTTGGACCTTGCCTACACATAGGCAAAGAAGGGAAGTCAATGTGCAGCATGTTTCTGCACTAAGTTTGGGTAGAGCCATGAAGGAGTCAGACATGGAGACATATGCGGTGGTGTGCAAAGGGGTCGACGAAGACGAGGAAGAAACACCTATTCCGAACGAGATCTCTGATGTACTTGCCGAGTATGCAGATCTAATGCCTGATGAGCTTCCAAAGAAACTTCCACCGAGGCGTGCAGTAGACCACAGTATTGAGCTAGATCCTGGGAAGGAACCCCTGGCTAAGGCACCTTATCGGTTGTTTGGACCAGAATTGGAGGAGTTGAAACGACAGCTAAAGGAGTTAGCTGATGCCGGTTTCATTAGGCCTTCTAGGTCCCCATATGGAGCCCCGGTACTATTCCAACGGAAAAAGGATAGTAATGAGCTAAGGATGTGCTGTGATTATCGTGCACTAAACAAACAGACGATAAGGAACAGATATCCTTTACCATTAGCTACAGATTGCTTCGACAAGCTTGCGAAAGCTCGGGTATTTTCCAAGCTAGACTTGAGGCACGGGTATTATCAGGTACGGATCGCCGAAGGAGATGAGAAGAAGACCGCAATCGTAACAAGGTATGGCAGCTTTGAGTTCCTTGTTATGCCATTTGGGTTATGTAATGCTCCCGCGACATTCTGTACCTTGATGAATGATGTCCTACGACCATATTTGGACTCATTCGTGGTGGTGTACCTGGACGATATAGTGGTCTATAGCGACAACATGGAGGACCATAAGAAACATTTGGCAATGGTCTTCAAGGCACTACGGGAGAACCAGCTGTTCTTGAAGAAATCCAAATGTGTTTTCGCTCAGACAGAGATACCATTCCTTGGGCACATCGTTGGACAAGGGTACATTCGGATGGAGCCAAGCAGAATCAAGGCTATCGAGGACTGGGCTGAGCCGAAAAATGTCCATGACATGAGGGTATTTTTGGGGATGACCAACTACCAACGAAAGTTTGTAGAGGGGTACTCCAAAATAACATTAGCATTAATAGACCTGCTCAAGAAGGACCAGAAGTGTTGTTGGACAGGGGAATGCCAAAAGGCATTCGACGAGTTGAAGAAACGGATGGTAACGACGTCGATACTAAAGCTACCTGACTTTGGGCGACCATTCGAGGTACACACAGATGCTTCAGACTTTGCGAAAGGAGGAGTCCTCATGCAAGATGAACATCCAGTAGCCTACGAAAGCTGGAAGTTGCAGGAGAGGGAGCGAAGGTATCCAGTCCATGAAAAGGAAATGACCGCCATCATCCACTGTCTTCAGATATGGAGGCATTACCTATTAGGGAGGCCTTTTGTTGTCAAAACTGACAACGTTGCAACTAGCTATTTTGCATCACAACCAAAACTTTCAGCAAAACAGGCTCGGTGGCAAGACTTCTTGGCGGAGTTCGACATGACGATTGAACATCGACTAGGCAGACACAATGTAGTGGCAGATGCCCTTAGTAGGAAAGGGCAACTCGCACCATTGGAAGGAGAAGATCGAGCAGAAAGGAGTAGGAGTCGGATACAGATGACGGAGGAGATGCAGAATAGGATGAAGGAGAGCTTGAGAACTGACACTTTGGCACAGAATATAATGAAGCAGATAGAGGAAGGGAAGACTCGCAGGTTCTCCCTTCGGGATGGTTACTTGTTCTTTGGGAACCGACTCTACATCCCAAAGGCATCTGGTCTTAGGAGACAACTCCTAAAAGAATGTCACGTCTCTCCATGGGCAGGACACCCAGGGCAGCGTCGTTCCTTGGCTTTGCTTGAAAGAGGGTTCTTTTGGGAGAAGATGCAAGAAGAAGTAGAGGAATATGTGCACACATGCATCATTTGTCAATAGGACAAATCGGACCGTCAAAGACAAGGAGGATTGTTGCAACCCCTGCCTATCCCTGAGAGGCCTTGGGAAAGCGTCTCTATAGACTTCATTGTCTCACTACCGCAGGCTCAGGGGCATAATGGAATTATGGTCCTGGTCGACAGTTTCTCTAAATATGCCGTCTTCGTTCCAACGAAGGTACCATGTGGAGCTGAGAGCACTGCCGAACTGTTCTTCAAGTACGTAGTAAAGTATTGGGGTATGCCAATGAGTATCGTGTGCGACAGGGATACTCGATTTATAGGATATTTTGGACGACATTGTTCAAGATAGTTGGGACGGAGTTGCTAATGAGTTCAAGCTACCATCCACAAACTGATGGACAGACTGAACGTATAAACGCGCTGCTAGAAGACTACTTGAGACACTATGTCGCAGCTGATCAGAAAAACTGGCCGGAACTCTTAGATATTGCCCAGCTTAGCTACAATATGCAGAAGAGTTCCGCAACAGGGTATAGTCCATTTGAGCTGGTAAATGGACAAGTACCAGTGACACCACATACCGTAGAAACGACAGGTCGAATAAGGAGTCCCAATGCGAGGAGATTTTTGAAGGCATGGGAAGAGACCATAGAGTTTGCACGGTTGCGCTTGCACGAAGCTGCAAGGAGAATGAAAAAATTTGTTGATCGTGGGAGGCGGGAGGCACAGTTTAATGAGGGGGATATGGTGTTCCTCAGAATTACCGGGGAGCAGTGGCAGCCCGCAAAAGGGACTACTGCCAAGTTGCAGCGGAAATACGAGGGGCCATTCTAGATAGAAAAGCGAGTTGGGGAAGTTTCTTACAAGCTGGAACTTCCACGGCACTTACACATGAGACACCCAGTCTTTCATGTGAGCCAGTTGAAGAAGTGCTGACTGGACTCAAACCATCCGGAGAGAGCTGAACCCCCGAGAGGGCCGGCTGGGATAATGGACAAACCAGGACTGGAGTTGGAAAAGATACTGAGCTATCGCACTACGGGTCTTGGTTGCCACCAGAGGCGGGAATACCTTGTTAAGTGGAAAGGAGAGCCGGAAGAAAGCTGGGAGACCGAGGATTCTCTATGGAAGTGGAGGAGGAAGATTACAAGGTTCGAACGACAGATTCGGGAACAAGCAGGGATTGTCGGGACGACAATGACTTCAGGTGGGGGAGGATGTAACGACTTGGAGTTCGGCACGAAGATGCGGCCCCGCCCGGGCACGCACCTCTCCAACAACTAAAAATAACAAAGGGGCGGGCGAACCATGGAAAACGATAATATGGGAAGCCCACCCACATGAAGGGCAGTTCACTTTATAAAAGAGCCGACCCTTGGATATTAAACAAACATGGCGGTTCAATAAGGAAAAGGTGTCGGCTTGGTGGGCAAACGTTGGAGTTATTGGGGTCGGCTTGGAAAACCGACACCCTCACTCAAATGGCGGGGAGCCTATATATTGGCAAGACCTTAGAGCCATTTGGATCATCAATGAGCTCTTGACTCATAATGAAAGGCGCACTTACAAAGGTGACCTGATGAGCCCGTAGGTTCGAGCAGAGGAAGAGTTGGGAGATCGTTTGACACAGCGGATAGAGCTCGGTGGATCACAGCGGTCATTCTCGGCGAAAGGGGGAAGACCACGTAGCGGGAAGTTCAGAATTCGGGCGTAGATAAACAGAGAGCCAGTTCAGAGGATGCGCGGGTAGGGTGACCCGTGGATAGAACCAGACCGACAGATACGCGAGCCGCAGTCGTATTACAGTCGGTGAATGGGTGAACAAAAACTCGGTCGAAGGTTTGAACGAACAGGTGGCAGCGTGCAAGGCTCAGGTCGTTCGGTAGTCTGGGGTGAATAGGTTGGTGACCAACAGTCCCACGATCGGTGAAGCGAACGACCCGACGGTTGAAAGCTCGGGCAAAGAGAGCGACTGTTCGGTGATACTACAACAGACATGCAGTCGTGAACGCAATGGTGGAGAACCACAACGGACGTGCAGTCGTGAACGCAACGGTGGAAACGGGACGGGCATAGGGCGCCCGCCCGTCCGAACGCTGGGCGTGTTGGTTGACAGCAACCAAAGTCTACCCGAGGTTGAACGAAGTGTGCAGGAGTGGGTCCGAGTACCCGTGTATTGTATCGGTTAATTGGTAGAGGTTGGCGGACCGCCGTGCGGGTGAGCACGGGCGGTCGCCCTCTTGTTGTAAATTTGATTATAATAATAAAAGTGTTATTATTGTATTCATTCATGTGATTATTGTTTATGGTTTAAACATTGCTATTATAATTATATAAATAACATAAGAAGAAGGCGTAGTCCGTGAAGTCACTTATAATGAATTGTCTTGGTGGCTTGAGCAGTGCCGCACCCGCCCAATTAGAAAAAAAAAGATTGGGGGCGTGATAGATGGTATCAGAGCAAAGGTTGCTCACGACGAAGGAAGCACAAAGAGGCTTGGTGAAACAGGGCTGCTTATGATGGGTGAAGCTGACAAGGCCATGGGGAAAGCATGGATGAACAGCTTGGGGTTCGTGGACTTAGTGATCCATGGGAATACCATCAAAGCTCTTGTGGACACGGGAGCCACACATAATTTTATGACACACGGTTGGCAAAAGCAGTTGGGCTGACAATTCTTCCATCCAACATGGAAGTCAAAGCAGTGAACTCCAGGGCCAAGGTGACAGGGTTGGCACACGAAGTGCTAGTGCAAGCAGGAGGATGGTCGGGTCAGTTAGATTTCACGGTAATGGAAATGAATGACTTCGACGTGATACTTGGGCAAGACTTCTTGAAGGGCAACAAAGCCATTGTTGTTCCCTTTTGCGATGAAGTGGTATTGGTTGGGCAGACACGGACTTGGACCTTGCCTACACATAGGCAAAGAAGGGAAGTCAATGTGCAGCATGTTTCTGCACTAAGTTTGGGTAGAGCCATGAAGGAGTCAGACATGGAGACATATGCGGTGGTGTGCAAAGGGGTCGACGAAGACGAGGAAGAAACACCTATTCCGAATGAGATCTCTGATGTACTTGCCGAGTATGCAGATCTGATGCCTGATGAGCTTCCAAAGAAACTTCCACCGAGGCGTGCAGTAGACCACAGTATTGAGCTAGAGCCTGGGAAGGAACCCCCGGCTAAGGCACCTTATCAGTTGTCCGGACCAGAATTGGAGGAGTTGAAACGACAGCTAAAGGAGTTAGCTGATGCCGGTTTCATTAGGCCTTCTAGGTCCCCATATGGAGCCCCGGTACTATTCCAACGGAAAAAGGATAGTAATGAGCTAAGGATGTGCTGTGATTATCGTGCACTAAACAAACAGACGATAAGGAACAGATATCCTTTACCATTAGCTGCAGATTGCTTCGACAAGCTTGCGAAAGCTCGGGTATTTTCTAAGCTAGACTTGAGGCACGGGTATTATCAGGTACGGATCGCCGAAGGAGATGAGAAGAAGACCGTAATCGTAACAAGGTATGGCAACTTTGAGTTCCTTGTTATGCCATTTGGGTTATGTAATGCTCCAGCGACATTTTGTACCTTAATGAATGATGTCCTACGACCATATTTGGACTCGTTCGTGGTGGTGTACCTGGACGATATAGTGGTCTATAGCGACAACATGGAGGACCATAAGAAACATTTGGCAATGGTCTTCAAGGCACTATGGGAGAACCAGCTGTTCTTGAAGAAATCCAAATGTGTGTTCACTCAGACAGAGATACCATTCCTTGGGCACATCATTGGACAAGGGTACATTCGGATGGAGCCAAGCAGAATCAAGGCTATCGAGGACTGGGCTGAGCCGAAAAATGTCCATGACATGAGGGTATTTTTGGGGATGACAAATTACCAACGAAGGTTTGTAGAGGGGTACTCCAAAATAAAATCAGCATTAACAGACCTGCTCAAGAAGGACCAGAAGTGGTGTTGGACAGGGGAATGCCAAAAGGCATTCGACGAGTTGAAGAAACGGATGGTAACGACGCCAATACTAAAGCTACCTGACTTTGGGCGACCATTCGAGGTACACACAGATGCTTCAGACTTTGCGAAAGGAGGAGTCCTCATGCAAGATGAACATCCAGTAGCCTACGAAAGTCGGAAGTTGCAGGAGAGGGAGCGAAGGTATCCAGTCCATGAAAAGGAAATGACCGCCATCATCCACTGTCTTCAGATATGGAGGCATTACCTAGTAGGGAGGCCTTTTATTGTCAAAACTGACAACGTTGCAGCTAGCTATTTTGCATCACAACCAAAACTTTCAGCAAAACAGGCTCGGTGGCAAGACTTCTTAGCGGAGTTCGACATGACGATTGAATATCGACCAGGCAGACACAATGTAGTGGCATATGCCCTTAGTAGGAAAGGGAAACTCGCACCATTGGAAGGAGAAGATCGAGTAGAAAGGAGTAGCAGTCGGATACAGATGACGGAGGAGATGCGGAATAGGTTGAAGGAGAGCTTGAGAACTGACACTTTGGCACAAAATATAATGAAGCAGATAGAGGAAGGGAAGACCCACAGGTTCTCCCTTCGGGATGGTTACTTGTTCTTTGGGAACCGACTCTACATCCCAAAGGAATCTGGTCTTAGGAGACAACTCCTAAAAGAATGTCACGACTCTCCATGGGCAGGACACCCAGGGTAGCGTCGTTCCTTGGCTTTGCTTGAAAGGGGGTTCTTTTGGGAGAAGATGCGAGAAGAAGTAGAGGAGTATGTGCACACATGCATCATTTTTCAACAGGACAAATCGGACCGTCAAAGACAAGGAGGATTGTTGCAACCCCTGCCTATCCCCGAGAGGCCTTGGGCAAGCGTCTCTATAGACTTCATTGTCTCACTACCGCAGGCTCAGGGGCATAATGGAATTATGGTCGTGGTCGACCGTTTCTCTAAATATGCCGTCTTTGTTCCAACGAAGGTACCATGTGGAGCTGAGAGCACTGCCGAACTGTTCTTCAAGTATGTAGTAAAGTATTGGGGTATGCCAATGAGTATCGTGTGCGACAGGGATACTCGATTTACAGGATTATTTTGGACGACATTGTTCAAGATAGTTGGGACGGAGTTGCTAATGAGTTCAAGCTACCATCCACAAACTAATGGATAGACTGAACGTATAAACGCGCTGCTAGAAGACTACTTGAAACACTATGTCGCAGCTGATCAGAAAAACTGGCCGGAACTCTTAGATATTGCCCAGCTTAGCTACAATATGCAGAAGAGTTCTGCAACAGGGTATAGTCCATTTGAGCTGGTAAATGGACAAGTACCAGTGACACCACATACCGTAGAAATGACAGGTCGAATAAGGAGTCCCAATGCGAGGAGATTTTTGAAGGCATGGGAAGAGACCATAGAGTTTGCACAGTTGCGCTTGCACGAAGCTGGAAGGAGAATGAAAAAATTTGTTGATCGTGGGAGGCGGGAGGCACAGTTTAATGAGGGGGATATGGTGTTGCTCAGAATTACCGGGGAGCAGTGGCAGCCCTCAAAAGGGACTACTGCCAAGTTGTAGTGGAAATACGAGGGGCCATTCCGGATAGAAAAGCGAGTTGGGGAAGTTGCTTACAAGCTGGAACTTCCACAGCACTTACACATGAGACACCCAGTCTTTCATGTGAGCCAGTTGAAGAAGTGCCGACTGGACTCAAACCATCCGGAGAGAGCTGAACCCCCGAGAGGGCTAGCTGGGATAATGGACAAACCAGGACTGGAGTTGGAAAAGATACTGAGCTATCACACTATGGGTCTTGGTTGCCACCAGAGGCGGGAATAGCTTGTTAAGTGGAAAGGAGAGCCAGAATAAAGCTGGGAGACCGAGGATTCTCTATGGAAGTGGAGGAGGAAGCTTACAAGGTTCGAATGACAGATTCGGGAACAAGCAGGGATTGTCGGGATGACAATGACTTCAGGTGGGGGAGGATGTAACGACTTGGAGTTCGGCACGAAGATGCGGCCCCGCCCGGGCGCGCACCTCTCCAACAACTAAAAATAACAAAGGGGCGGGCGAACCATGGAAAACGATAATATGGGAAGCCCACTCACATGAAGGGCGGTTCACTTTATAAAAGAGCCGACCCTTGGATATTAAACAAACATGGCGGTTCAATAAGGAAAAGGCGTCGGCTTGGTGGGCGGACGTTGGAGTTGTTGGGGTTGGCTTGGCAAACCGACACCCTCACTCAAATGGCGGGGAGCCTATATATTGGCAAGACCTTAGAGCCATTTGGATCATCGATGAGCTCTTGACTCATAATGAAAGGCGCACTTACAAAGGTGACTTGATGAGCCCGTAGGTTCGGGCAGAGGGCGAGGGCGTCCATGTGAACTCGTTCGAGCGGGCCGGGCGAGGGTGTCCGTGTGAACTCGTTCGGGCGGGTTGGGCGAGGGCGTGTGTGTGAACTCGTTCGGGCGTGTCACGCCCCCAATATTTTTTTTCGTTTATTGGGCAGTTGCAGCACCACCGTACGCTTGGTTTGAGCGTATGTGGACTACACCTTCGTTTTACAACACCTAATTCTACCTCGCTGAATTAGTGCAACCATAAAACTTATAAATTCAATCCGAAATCTTTACAACCGAACAATTATAATCCCATTATAATTCATGTTCAATTACAACAGTAATATTCTTAACCGATACAATTATTACATAATGCAAACCGATCATTAACACATAATTGTATGGGAGGGGCAACTCCCGAATGATTGCGCCCTCGAACTATTCCATTAAGAATCTATTTTCCAATAATACAACAGGCCGGGCAAATCCACGGCCACACTTAAATACAACCAGACAGAGTGTCTTTTACACATTGTATACACTCTGCCAAGAACGGCTTTCGCACTCTCCGGCAGACTGCATAACCTGTGAATATAACGATCTCCCTTGGTTGTATTTAACCAGCTGTACAATCTCTTTTAATCCGACTACCTTCGCAAGGCAGCCTCAATCACACACTGACCTGCGTCCTTGTCGTAAGCGGACAACTACACTGATAACCCAATGCTTAACCAATTCTGCTCCAAGTCTGCGTGCTCAACCTTCTATTATCCGATCCAATACAAACTCAGGTTATATTACCAAGACCGGCATATAACCACCACCGTTTGCGACCGTTTTAAATGGCCTTCCTTGGTTGCAATGTTTCGGCCTGTACAACACCATGTACAGTCCTCTCCGTTCTCCTGAACCTCCAAGAGAACCTTCGTTCTCTTTGCTGGATTTTTAACGGAACCTGCGCTCCTGTTTATCTACGCACTTTACTGGACCGGTTCTGCCCACGGGTCACCCTACCCGCGCATACTCCAAATCTGTTTCTTTTATTTTACACGCCCGAATTCTGGACTGTCGGGCCACTTGTCGTCCACCGAACTGTTGGCCACCAGTTCGTTCACTGCTGACTGTCAAATGACCCGATCTCTGAATTATTGCGCGCTGCCACCCATTCGATTAACCTTTCGGTCGAACTAACTGTTCGCTTGCTGATTATTACTCGACTGTATGACTGCGCCGATCACCCAAATATTTAGACGAGCTCTGCCCCACGACCGTGTGCGTAACTCCTTTTATTCTGGTCAATCCAAGCTCAGGTATGCGAGCTTCCCTTGTCTCTCATATGTATTAGAACAGCGCAGAACTCGCACTACCTTCTCTGATTTCTGACATCTCCAACCTGTGTGTAGATCGGCTCCTTCGTCTATGAACGAGGACCCAAAACTGGTCGTCCAAACGCCCATCCGCTTCTGCAAAACCCGTGCACCGATTCTCTGTCTCGATCATAGCTCTGAAGCTGCTTCCTTTAGCCCATCTCCAAGTGAAGAACCCCACGTACTCCTTAATTACGTACGTGCATCCTGCGCAATAGAGCTGCGCATTTCTCACTTAAGGCTTGAAGAACCGAGCGTTGATCGATGATAAGAATGAGCCTTACGCTCACCATATATATACGATTCCTCCATCGTATTTTGAGGGGCCTTTTACTTAAGCCGACCTCCCATATTCCTGTAAAGTCCACCGCCATACAATTTAGCCATGTCGGCTTTACTTCATTCTTTAATTACCATATGCGCACACCATCCATGCACATATGAGGTCCACGTGTATCCTCCATACATTATCTCTCATAAAGTATGTCGGTTATCATATGCGTCCTCCATCCACGTGTTCCATTTATTTACATATACGCACTTCTTTATATTTTAATGGCCACTTCCATTACATATATATAAGCCACGTATATTATCTTTCCACATATTAATATATGCGTTCACATGATATTCGTTCCTCCTTATGTCTCCATGGCCGTCCCATTATCTATATATAAGGCCACGCATATCATACTTTATTATTTTTCCACATATTATATTCGCCCACGCACATATTCATATGTGCGTTCAGCCATTATACAATATGTTATCATGTGTCACATTTCTAATTATGTTGCCCACATGATCTTTGTTTGTCAAGCCATGTCTATTCCTTTCGGCGGGTCGGCCTTTGCTACGCAAAGCCGACCACGCCAAAGGACATAAGTCTTTGGCCTGTTTTCCATACAACGTCCTCCTCGTCCACTGATGTCGTTGTTTGTCGGATGGAGGTATGTTTTACCCGTCGTGTGGGTCGCCTGCCCGTCGTGCGGAGCACCCAATTCTTCAGGGCGTTACATCCTCCCCCACCCTAAATCGTTGTCGTCTCGACAACAGTTCATCACATCGTGTTCTCATCGATCTTCCACATCAAGTTACCCTTCCAATCCATGATCCTATGCATGTACCTGGAAGTATGCATCCCATACTACATCAAGGTCGGAATTTATGCATCAACCTTGGCTCCTCAATATATCAGATCTCCAAGCCCACCACGTATGAAGTCTCCATGTCACAGCGCAAATCCCTCTACTCAACATCCATGCCAGGTCACACCTCATTGGATGCTTATAAGTGTCATCTCCACAAGTGTGCCTACAATATGTTCCTGCATAAGATTGCCACGCTCCATGTCTCCATAAAGCAAGTCCATCTGCCCAACATCCATGCTTGGTTACACCTCATCGGATGTCCATAAGTGACATCTCCACAAGTGCACCTACAATATGTCGCTGCATAAGACTGCCATCTTCGGTTTAGTGAACTCAATCACCAACATGAGTTCCTCCACCATAGCGCCTCCACCTAAGTGTCGCCAAGATTTGCTCTTGGTTTTGGCCATGAGAAGTCCACCCAAAGCTTCATCAAGCACGTGCCCTCTTCAACTGTCCATGAGTCATGCCGGGCACTTAGCCATGTGGCTAAAGCATGACCCAATCATCCGCAATGATTATCACGTTCCACCCTTGTCACGGGCCCTTGCACCTCTTATCATATTGTCACAAGTAACCCCAACAAGTCTTGCAACTGCTGTCAATCCTTGCTTCTTCATACAAAGTCCCATCATGGACACCCATGGCATGATCTTCCATAGCATAGGCAAACTGATTTTGCCTCTTCCTGCACCCGGTCCATCTACCAAACGTCCACTTGAAACACATGTAACATCGTCATGAGGTCTCTCCGCGGGAGCACCTTCATCTATACATGTATGTAAACTACCCGATTGCGGTCCAACTTGGTCAAGTTCAAGTCCCTCCTCGGTCATAGTCACGTCTGCAACATCATCGGTCATGCAATCTGCAATCCGATCTTGCTCCATTGCCTGACCCAGTTGAAGAAGCTCATCTTCAATGTTCTTCTCCAAGACTGCAAGCTCGTCACGAATGCGGGGATTATCTTTCCCTTCGTCTTCTCCCGAACTTGTCATGCCTTGTTCTTCCATGTGAGTGCCATCACTCATCCACGTCGGTGAGCAGCACGATCCTGGTCCTACCTGAACACCTTCAAGTTTTGCCTCCATCGAGCTCTCATCATCCAGAGTGTCCACCCACGCTGCCGAACTGTAGGACCCTGGTTCAACTTGATGAAACTCAAGCTCGGTCTTCACCATGTCTTCCTCATCACGTGGCCCCTCTGTATGAGTGCTCTCATCTGTCCATGCCCATGAGTTGCATGTTTCCGACTTGTCTTCAAGTCTAGTAGTCACATCCTCAGCATCTTTGGTCACTATGACTTCCTCTTCCGAGCCTGCAACCTCATCTATTGCCTGGCTGATTTGAAGAATTCCTCCTTGTCCAAGCATTACACCAATGTCTTCGGTATCTATCACGATGAAGTCCAGCTGTCCTCTGTGCCCTTCCATCTGTACAGGTACATCTTGTACCTTACCCACGGCCAAGTTCCACGGGGTTAACTCCCATTCGTCCATGGTGGACAGCAACCCTGCTTCTTCCACTAACCATGCCGATATAAGGTTATGTGGGCCTCCCGAGTTTGCCAACGCTTGAACATCTCTGCCGCAAATCTTCAAGGTCACGAGATCTCGGTTATTCTCCATCTTCACCTGTCAACCGTCACGAGCAACCTGCTCAAGAGCTCCAACCGAGCTCTAATACCATCTGTCACGCCCCCAATATTTTTTTTCGTTTATTGGGCAGGTGCGGCACCACCGTGTTACACTGAAATTTGTCACCTTGACTATCTGCAGTCTATATGGCCTCATCAATAGCCACATTGTCCTCTTTGTCAAGCCCCATACCTCTGCTCTTCATGTCAAAACTTCAAAGAGAGAGAAAGTCACTTAAAAACATGTTTATCTCTGGGTACGCAGTTTCTCTCTACCTTGCCTGCGCGTACGCACTCCAAATACACTATACCTGCGTACTTGTACGCTCTGTAAGCTAAAGGTTGGGTGCGTACCCCTGTAAAGGTCAAAAGGCGCGAGTTTCATCTTTAAAAAGTTACTTGTGGTCACTTCTAGAGCCTTCTAGAAGAGTTTTGACGTGTATTGAGCGCCTCCAGATGGTTCATGCATCCCTATGATAGAGGAGCTTATCCCATCAAGAGAGGAGCTACCCCATCCAAAAGAGGGAGTATCCCATTGATGTTGGAACTGAATAAACTCCTATAGAATACTATAAATACAGGCATTGGGCCATGGGAGGGGAGGTTGAAAGCTGAACATTCTAAAGGGTAAATGCTGCTGGAATTAGGACTTCCATTGTTGACTTGTGAGGAGAGATCACTATCCTTCCTTGTTGCCATATTGGGAGTGGGTGAGCTTGTCAAAGTAGAGGAAATCTCTTGTTGGACCCTTGGAGGAGCTTGCACAACACCAAGGCTCAGGTTGTAATGGTTCCTTTTTTGTTTCCTTAATACAAATAAGTCCATTCTTCTCAATGATTTGTTGTTAATGAATTATTTCATCTACTCCTTGGTCTATGTGATGAATATGCTTTGTTTTATGAAATATTCAGGTGTTATGTAATCGTTTGCTTTGTTAGTGTATGCAGGTCTTAAAGTGAAGGAGGAGCTCATCTCGATCAGCAAGGCTGGACTGCTACAACAAGCGTTGGACCTAAGGTAAGATCGGAAAACACTTGATCTCTCATAGAATAACGTGTGTTTAGAGAAGGATTGCTCTTGTTTTGTTTGTTTGTCACTAGAGAGTCTTAGACTCCTAGGGAGGTTAGATTTGTCCGCAAATATAACTCTTTCCGCATGACAAA
>APFE031087792.1:0-18649 GCA_000404065.3 Pinus taeda | reverse complement strand
TGAAACTCCTCAAACCTTTGCTTAAACTCATTTGGCAACATTTTAACATGACTTGTGTCTTGAATGCAAGATCTTTCAGACATCTAATATAACCCATTATGAAGATGGATTGAGTGGTCTGCCAAAACACCCTCTGGAATGTTTTGAAACTGTTTTGGTTGAGATTGGATTGGTCTACGATCTTATATAGGTGGTCCCCCGGAGGGCCAATTTTGATACCACTCTAATGTCCCTTGGGGGATATTGGATGTCTCTAGTTTGCTTAAGTATGTTTTAAATCTAATTTTTTTATCGGGGAGACCAACTACAAAATCTGCTCCTTCTACTCCTTCGTTCATTGGGACTCCTAGATGTCTGCTTGAGTTCTTCATTGCTCACATCTTCTACATGAAACTCCTCAAACCTTTGCTTAAACTCATTTGGCAACATTTTAACATGACTTGTGTCTTGAATGCAAGATCTTTCAGACATCTAATATAACCCATTATGAAGATGGATTGAGTGGTCTGCCAAAACACCCTCTGGAATGTTTTGAAACTGTTTTGGTTGAGATTGGATTGGTCTACGATCTTATATAGGTGGTCCCCCGGAGGGCCAATTTTGATACCACTCTAATGTCCCTTGGGGGAATTTACCCGTAGGGTTGAAAAGAGCACATGACATGTTTTGTATTCGTTCAACTTTTGCAAATAGAGATCTTATTAAATGCATAGTGTAGACAAGTATTTGATGACACCAACAACTTATACAAGTAAACCAACCTAACAGTAGGTTACAAGTACATGATCCATCCAAATACACTGTAGTTTAAATTCACAGTCTAATACTAATTGTGCTAGCAGTCCTGACTCCTTGTTGTCCCTATACTGTTGTTCTGACCTGCCATCTATGGTCTTGTTGGCTGCCCGAAATATCCTCACTTCTTTGTTGCCTCAATTGCGTTGTCTCACTGCCTGCTGCCACCACAATTTGATTACTAGGTTGCTAGCACCCTCTCTCTGCCACCACAATTTAATTACTAGGTTGCTAGAACCCTCTCGCTGCCACCAATCCCAGCCTACAAGATCCAACCAGATGGTTTTTCTGCCACAGTCGAGGCTGGAGAAATGATCTGCTGCCACTACAATGCCAAGATGGTCATGTCCTCAGGTAGGGTTTCACTGCCCTGTTAGTGCCTCGCTGCCACCTAAAAGATACCTCCAAGATGGTTGCTACCTCAGGTAGGTTTTGTTGCCCAGACATCACCTCAGAATATTTGTTGTCACAGAATTTGGCCTTATAAGCTCCAAGCTGCCACAAAAGTATCCTAAGGGTAGGCCGCTTTCTCAGTTAATGGCTCTAGATGTTATCCTATCTAGAACACGAGATTTCCCAGGAGTGGCCTCAAAGACCCACGCTGCCCAGAACAAAGCCTCAAAAGCCCACGCTGCCATAGTAATCTGCCTTTTAAGCCCACGATGCCATAGAAAATGTCTTGAAGATAAATCACTACCTCAGCTACTGTCTCAGAAACCCTTATTATCACATAATAGGGGTCTTGAAAACCAATCAGAGAAAAAGGGGTCTTAAACCCTCCAAGAGCATCAATTAAAAAATTAGAAAGATCCACAATCCATGATGAGTAAAATGATTCTTCTCTCTCCTTTTTAGAGATTCTCTTTGGCGTTTTCCCTCCTAATTTATTTGAGGGCCTAACACGTTTCCCTCCATTTTGCCCCAAAGTTGGTTTCAAATACAAATTTTCTTCAATTATCCAAAGTCACCAAAATAACATCAAATAATGGGTTCCCCCTTTACAAATGACTATAGCCAACTGGGTTGGGGCTAACATGTTTTCCTTCATTTTTCCCCAAAGTTGGCTTCAACCACAGGTTTTCCTCCAACTATTTTCTCCAACTATTTCAAATTATTTAATGGTACCGAAATAACATCAAATAATGGGTTTCCCCCTTTACAAATGACTATAGCCTACTGGGTTGGATAGGCTACTTCATCTTCCCTTGGGCAATTTTAATTAGAAGAGGACATTACAGGCTCGATGGTGATTTCATATTATTTGTTTTTTCTAAAATTGGTAGCAGGTATATCTGGTTTATTTGTCTTTTCATGAGAATGGAAGCAGGTTGGATTTTGAAATGCATTTGGGCTGTGGTTGGATAGGCTACTTCATCTTCCCTTGGGCAATTTTAATTAGAAGAGGACATTACAGGCTCGATGGTGATTTCATATTATTTGTTTTTTCTAAAATTGGTAGCAGGTATATCTGGTTTATTTGTCTTTTCATGAGAATGGAAGCAGGTTGGATTTTGAAATGCATTTGGGCTGTTTGAGCTGTTTGAGGGTCATTTTCTTCTGGTTTCAAAAATATTTCAGGCACTAACTCGATTTACAAAATCCTGCATGTACTCATTGGATTTACAAAATATTGCGTGCAAGCATTGGATTTACAATGTTAGTTTTCTAATTGATGTAGAGACCATCATTCATGTTTTGCCCAAATGTTCTATTGGCTATTTTTTCGGGGTTATAATGACTTTTATATGTTATGTCTCAGGTTTCATGAACGAGGTAGAGCATTTTCAAGAAATGAAGTGCGAGCATTTGAGATTGGACCCGATGGAATATTTTTCACTGGTGATGGAATGGGAGAACTTGAAGTATGGAAATTGGCTACCCAGACACCTTGAGAGGCTGAGATGGCCTATAATCTCATGTTGTAATCAGCGACCTCAAAGTTCAAATGCTATTGTGAAGCTTTTGTTGTAAGCATCAGTCTCAAGTTGCAGAGCTCATATGGTCACTCCATGTAAAGTGACCCATGCTCATGGTGGCCATATACTAAGCCATGGCCTCAAATTGCAAACTATTATGGTCACCCCTTGGGGTAAAAGTGACCCATGCTCTGGCCACATACTCAGCATACAAATGCTATTGTGAAGCTTTTGTTGTAAGCATCAGTCTCAAGTTGCAAAACTACTATGGTCACTCCATGTAAAGTGACCCGTGCTCATGCTGGCCACATACTCAGCCATGGCCTCAAATTGCAAACTATTATGGTCACCCCTTGATGTAAAAGTGACCCATGCTCTGGCCACATACTTAGCAGCGGCTTCGAGTTGGAAAGCTACTATGGTCACCCATTCATGTCAAAATGACCCTTGTTCATGCTCGCCAATTACAAAATTGTGGAATCCCCACTCGCTTGAAGAAGACAAAATAGCAAAGGACAGCTGAAGGGATCTGAAGAAGACAAAATAGCAAAGGACAGCTGCTGAAGAGTCGGCAATGCCTAACCCTCTTACCATCATATCAGTAAAACACTCGAGATTGTCTATTAAATGCAGGCAGAAAAATGAGATTGGGGTTCTTGGGCGGAAATTAGCAATGAGACTGATTTTCCCTGTAAGATCTAACTGTTAATGATCTGGACAGCCATAATATTCTGATTTTTTATAAATTGATAAAACACTGATAATAATACTCAGCATCGCCATTTCAAGGTGGTTTTCTCAAATTGGGTTATTGGGTTTCTAGGGTAAATTGCTGTCTCACATGGTAAATTTCTCTGGGCATTGTTTCACTTCCTGATTACTTAAAAGAGGAAGAAGAAGGCTCATAAGCTCTTTAAAAGTGTGTACATTGATTATTGTTTTGCTTCCATGTTTTGATTCTTGGTTTTACTAGCCCAAGAGTCTCTGTTTCTCTAGGTAAATGTCACATAAAGTACCAGTTACAAGGGAGTTACTAGGGATAGAGGTCGTTGATTTGCAAAAGGCTTACCAATCATGGGTGGATATTGCTGATTTGTAAAGAGATTACTGTTACATGCTTTCATTTACCAAATTACCAAATGCGTTGTGGTTGTTTAATTTCAAAAAAGTTACTATGGGTTGAGGCTGCTGAATTGTAAAAAGATTGTTGTTCGTTCCTCTCCTTTACCAAATTCTGGTTTGACGTTGTTGATTTGGAAAAAGATTACTGTTCCCTCGTCTCTTTTACCAAATTCTTCAAAGAATTAGATATTTTAGTCCACGGAGAATTTTTTTTGGTGCTGAGATGATCTGTTTTAATTGTTCCTCTTGCCAAATTGCAAATGATGATCTCCTGCCTTGTTTACCAGATTTGTGTTCAAGAGTTCGATCTTTAGTGCTTTATATGTGTTGCTCAAGAGTTGCAAATGATGATCTCCTGCCTTCTTTACCAGATTTGTGTTGTTCATGAGTTGGATCTTTAGTGCTTTATATGTGTTGCTCAAGAGTTGGATCTTTGGTGCTTTATATGTGTTGTTCAATGATGATCTCCTGCCTTCTTTACCAGATTTGTGTTGTTCATGAGTTGGATCTTTAGTGCTTTATATGTGTTGCTCAAGAGTTGGATCTTTGGTGCTTTATATGTGTTGTTCAAGAGTTGAATCTTTAGTGCTGCCTTCTTTACCAGATTTGTGTTGTTCAAGAGTTGGATTTTTAGTGCTTTATATGTGTTGCTCAAGAGTTGGATCTTTAGTGCTTTATATGTCTTGTTCAAGAGTTGGATCTTTAGTGCTTTATAGATGATGTCCTTGTTCAATGTTTTCCTCTTGCCAAATCTATAGATGATGCCCTGGTTCAATGTTTTCCTCTTGCCAAATCTATAGATGATGCCTTGGTTCATTGTTTTCCTCTTTCCAAATCGCAAATGATGATCTCGTGCCTTCTTCACCAAATTCTTGAAAGAGGTGTTATTCAAGAGTTAGATCTTTAGTCTTTTCTAAATGATTCTTTGGTGCAATTTTGTTGGTGCTGATATGACCGTTTTTAATTGTTTTTGTCGAATCACGATTGATATTTAAGCTAAATTGTAAGTAGGCTGGTTTGCAATTTCTTTTTTGCAATATGTGCATCAGGGCGGGAAGCAACACCTCGTTAGACATGGGTTTTTTCGACTTGAGATTTTAGGTGCACTATTGTCCATTTAATTTATTTGGTTTCTCACTGGAATTCTCATCTTTGAAGCTATTGATACGATACTTCACAATAAGGGTGCAGTTGATGGTCGACAGTCACGGCAAAGGGCACGGCATGGTAAGGGAACAGGTCATTGACAAGAGATTAAGCAGAGACATTACCAGAACATAACGGCAATACTGAATACAGTCATGACCATGGCCATAAGCATGAAGATCTCAGGATATGCACTGCTGTGGGTCAAGACAAAACGGAACTGAAGAAGCATTTGCTTTCAGAGGTAGAAAGGGCTGAACATTTTGATCATTCCACTATGGCGGGGAGAACCTTGGCTGTGGATTGAAAGATGCTGAAGGCAGGCATTTGTAGAATACTAGATTCAAGTTAGAAACTTAGATCATGACTTGGAGGCAAAAACAAAGGTGCTGAAAGACGATCATTGACGTTTAAATATAAATTTGCAGGGGGCATATCTTTATGTTCTCGGAGATTTGGTTCAGAGCACTGGGGTCATGATTGGAGGATTAGTTATTTGGGTAAAGCCCGGCTGGAAAATAATTGATAATTGATTTGATATGTACATGGTTTTTCTCAGTACTTGTACTGGGGATCATTATAAAGATGTTGAAGAATATTCTAGAAGTTAAAGATGTTGAAGCATATTCTATAAGTTTTGATGGCGAGTGCACCTCGTTAGATTGATGCTACAAGGTTTGAATAAGGATTGTGTGCAATTTCTGGTTTCTTAACTGTGCATGAACTGCACATTTGGGTCATTACAGTCGGGAAATACTTGCTTTCCATGTAAAAATTCAGTCAGATGCAAATGCTGATATGGTTCTTCAAAGGCTAATAGAGTATATTGATAAGGAAATACTTGCATGCCATGTAAAAATTCAGTCAGATGCAAATGCTGATATGGTTATTCAAAGGGTAATAGAGTATATTGAAAAGGAGTACAAGGTTAGCCATAGCCATATAACAGTACAAATTGAACGAGAGGTTGATCGGATTATTTGCATAATGATCAAGCCAGCATTTGTCAACTCTGACTATAATCTGTTTCAGTTTTATTGGGAACTATGATTTTAACGAGAGGTTGATCGGATTATTTGCATAATGATCAAGCCAGCATTTGTCAACTCTGACTATAATCTGTTTCAGGTTTATTGGGAACTATGATTTTAACTCTGCGATGATAACACAGTTCTGAAAATCTTGTGGCAATTAGTTGTAGGTGTTAGTCGACAACTACTATCATGTTTAAAAATAATGTTTATAGATAGTGTTCCTTCCCGGTTTTTCATAGTCCAGGTTTTTTAGGCAATATATTTTGTGCATGTTTGATTCTAGAGGAGGATCACTGTTTTATCAAATCCAGCAATGAAGGACAGAAATGTGGTTGATTTAAGCGTTTTTGTAATAGGAGCCTGCAACATCTTTATCAATGTGAAAGGCTAGTAAGCATTATGTTTTGGAAGTGCACTGTACACTTTGGTTAACTATGAGCTTGGATGGATATATTGGGAAGCTCCACAAAAGTGCACAAAAAGTTACGAATTGAAACAAAGCGTGTTTATTTGAAACAGGCGTGGAATCAAAATAAGAATTGCCAGGGTTGATAGCTGGCAGTCATAACTAAATAACCAGTCAACTCAGTTCTGGGCGGATGTGCTTGCAAATAGGAACCCATCCTGGCAAAAATGCCCTCTGTCAGAACAAACTAAAGCCTTTATGATCCAGAAGAGGTGGACAGACTTCTGGTGAACAAACTAAAGCCTTTATGATCAGAAGGGGTGAACAAACTAAAGCCTTTATGATCAGAAGGTGTGAACATGATTGAAGTTTGAACATAGAAAACAAATACAAACTAATGGAAATTGTTATGACAAAATCTAGTACCTTAGTGCAAAGCCTCCACAAGGTTCCAAGATATAGTGGAAGATATAGTGGAATTGTTGAGAAATATAGCTTGAAAAAGTTAGGTGTGTTGTAACAAAAATTTGCAAATTGTTATGACAAAAGCTAGTACTTGATTGCAAAGCCTCCACAAGGTTCCAAGCCATAGTGGAATTGTTGAGAAATATAGCCTGAACAAGTTAGGTGTGTGTTGTAAGAAAAAATTGCCGGGCAATTTCTTTTCCAATAATGGAGTTTACTACCCCAGAAGGGCAAATGCCATTCAGCATTAGGGAGAGAGAATTAATTGGATGGCCGCGAGAACCATATGAGCCAATCAGAGAAACCTGGATAGCAGAGAGAAGATAGTGAACTCAAAGTTTCGAGCATGCAAGAAAAAGATGATGCAGAGCTCACTGTTCCGGTTTTCTCGCTTCCCAAGGTGATAGAAAAGTTACAAGAGAACAGAGGAAAAAGAACAGGCAAACAGTCTTATTGAACCATGTATTCAAACATATTTGTCCCTTTATGAGTTGGACACCCACCCAGACTGGTTTCTATGATCTGCATCAATGGCCAAGATTGCTCCTCTTAATCACTCATATTTGAGAAGTATTCTTGTGCAAACAGTGGCTGCATCACAATTCAAACTAGGAGAGTTAAGGTATCGGTTAACTGCAAGTCGCGGAGATTTCTTGCTTTCTTCATATGATTGTCCTACTGCTTTTTATGCAGTGGTTATTGAAGAACAATCATCACCACACGGACAAGGTGTAAAACTTGTAACATCTTGAATTTGAAGTCATGAAGAATGAAAATTATTTTCCCAACGTTCTCTCTAAACTAGAAGCAGAAGAAAAAGAGCTTTTGTTGGTATTTGGCTTGATAATGAAGGTTCCTTCGCTGAAGGACCAAACGCGAATGTCCCATTTGTCATTTGAGAAAATTCTGAGTGGTTGTACTCCAAAGCGTTTGCTAGTTCTTGTACCAAGAAACCTCCAGGAAGGACAAGAATCCTCGAGGAGGGACTTATCAAGGGTATTCAAATAGAGAAGATAAAGGTGGAAGAAGGAAAAGCAGCAGAAGAAATGATGCTGATTGGAAATGAGGAGTATGCTCTCCCAGTTATGTGGGACAAGCATCCAATTGGAAACGGAAAAGAAGGTCCTGTCACGTTTGCTCTTTTAAATCTTCTTTTGGAGGACATGAAAGCTGGACCTGCAAACATATATGCATTCTAGTTCCACGCGGAGTGGAGAATTCTCATTCTATCAAATGAGCTTCATCTCGTTTGGCAATACTTAGACATGAACATAATTCATTGCTGGTATTATGTGAAACTTGAAAGCTAGGTTGCCTAAGTGCTGGACTATGGGCCATTACTTTTAAATCAAATCTACAAATATGTCTGATTTGTTAGTTGACAATCCGAATTGGTGTCATCGGATATGTCTTGGGCTTTTGGGCCATTGCAAGCAAATTTAAGTGCTGAGAACCTGAGAAAGGCCGAGATTTGAGAATCGAAGTGCATCACCGCCCCGAGAACCACATCAATCTGTCATTTGACAGGCCTCTAGAGACGCGGATTCTCATTTGAATTGCCATGAAGTTAGAGGTCATGATCTTGTTTCAGAGTCAGGATCTTGGGGCAATAGGTATCTATCTCGGAATTCTGAGGAAATGCAAAGAAAGGCCAATACCCGAGGAGTCTTGGCACTAGGACGACAAAGCTCCGGTGCAGAGGATGGGGATGTTGTCTCTATCGACAAAGTTAGTGTGATGGGAACATTTGGCTAGTCTTCGCAATGGGCAAGAGGTGGATGTTAAGAAGATTTCGAAGAGGGGAAATGAATTTGAAGCAGAGGTCGAGACCTTGGCCGTGATTAGGCATGCTAACATCCTAAAGATATTATGTTGCATCTCAACCGCAGAGTGAGATTTCAAGTCATTGGTTTTGAATACATAGAAAATGCAAGTTGCAACACTCCTTCCCACCCCTTTATACTATCTTGAGTTGTGGAAGGTATTATCAATATCTTAACTTCATCTCCATTGTCTGCCATGAAGAGGGGGTTACGAAAAATGCTCCTTTTTCAAAGTTTGCAGAATTAAAATTTGTCATCATCGTCACATCTAGCTCGGTGTCAACTTTCCAGCCATATAAATTTCTCCTTGATCAGAGTCTCGGATTAAACGTTATGCTAGATAGAACTTTTGGTCTATTACAGAAGGCAAAGTCATCACCAAGGCGTCACATGGCCCACATGGCCTACCCTTGGTCCAAGTGGCATTGCCACGTCAAGCTTTATGAGTCCAGCAACGGTTTGAACTTACTAGCACATACGTAAGTGGCATTGCCACGTCAAGCTTTATGAGTCCAGCAACGGTTTGAACTTACTAGCACATTCGTTGCTTGGATTGAGATGTTATATTCTGAAAAAATAATTTGACCAATATTTCCAAATTTTGCTTAAAAATTTTCTTTGATACCAATGTAATATCCTTTTGCTAAAATATGCTAGAACAACTTGCAAAAGTATTAAATTTTATCTTTTAGGAATTTGACAAACACTTTGTGTGCAATCTTATCTTCGAACACTTTGTATGCAAAACAAATAAACACTTACAATAGAAACTCCAACAAATAACTCAATCAATCCAGCACTCATGTAGTTAGTAACTTGACCCTCCTAGAATTATGGATTCAGCCTCCACATGAACAAGCAATTTGGCCCTCTTGAGAACAACGATTCGGCCCTCAAAAAAAGAATAACCCGACCTCCTTCAAGGATAAAAAGAATAACCCGACCTCCTTCAAGGATAGGCAATGCAGCCCCTACATTGTTTGGTTACGTGTAATTTGGCTTTGTCACACACCCAAACAAGAGGTTAGGGTTTTGGATGAGGCTTGGTCTCCAACCCTAGTTTCTTAACCAGGGATTCTACAATCAAGTTTACTTGAGATCCCAAATCAAACAAGGTTTCCACTTTAGTATGTTTCATCACAACTCTAATGTGGAACAATTCAATGCTCTTTTGTTCGTTAACAAGAGACTCATTTGAAGAACTTGTACTTGCATGCAATTCAAAATTTTAATTGGTATGAAGAGAAAGGTTACCTTGTATGCCCACTGCTGTGATCTATGTCTCATCACTGGAATTGGATCCAAGGTCTTGTTGCATGGTTGCCATCGTCTTTTGCTTGCCCTTTCCACCAAATCTCTTTGGCTTCAACTCTGGATGCAACTTCCAACAATGTTCATCATCATGGCCTTCCTTCTTGCAATGTGTGTAAGATGACTTTGCTCCTCCTTTCTTGGTTGTAGTTGTCTTCTTGTCCTTTCCCTTGCCTTTTCCTTTGAACTTGCTATTATGAGGTTTGAAAAATGATTTCTTGGGTTGATCTTCTTTGTCATTCTTGCCCTTGCTTTCAAGGTGAATGGCCTTCACATTGGCTGCATCAATAGTAGTAGGTTCAAATAACAACAAAAAATGCATGATGTAATTATGTAAAGCACCAATATACTTTGTTACAGTTTCTGGTGAATCAAGTGAAATGCCCAAATTTAAAGCTTGTTTTCTAAACTCTTTGGTGAGGCTTTGCACATTTTGACCATTTCCTAGTCTCAAATATTATCATTCCATTAAAGCCTTTAGTCGATAACCCAAAGGATAGAATTGATCTTCTAATGCAGGAACAAAATTGGACCAAGAAGAAAGGAGATTATCCAAGTTTTTGTTACCTTTCTGCAATTTGCTCTCCCACTAGACAAGAGTGGTGCCACTCGGCCGAAGAGATGTTGATTGGATCTTGGCCTCACCTTCCTCGATTTGCTGAGTCCGGAAATAAACCTCGATCTGTCTAATTCAATTGTTTAACTTCTCTGCACTACATTCTCCATTATATGTGGGCAAATCAAACTTTGCATTTAGCTTAAAAAATGGCTTTTTAGATGCATTTGTATGATGTCTGTTAGAATGAGGAGAAGAGGAAGAAGAAGAATTGTCACTGGAAGATGGAGAGGAAGGGGGGTTTTCTCCTCCACCACCATGGTTTACCGAGGCATGATCATTTGGCTCTTTCTTTTCAAGCTTGATTGTCTTCTCATATTCTGCGAACAATTTGTCCACTTTTTTTGCCATGGTGAAGAAGATCTTGCGATAATTTCGCTCTTCCTCTATTCGAGCTTCCTCATCTTGCCATTTTTCGTCATTGTGTTACACGCCGCCCTTTGAGATCAAAGGATTTGAATTTTCCTTCACCTTTTTGGAGCTTGTTCTTGGTTAGCATTCACTCATGCAACTCACATCAAGAAGCCTTGCTCTGATACCAAACTTGATCTAGATCATTTACTTCAAGAATGCATACAAAATTGCATTTTAAAAGAGCATGTAACCAAGTAACATAAACACATAAAAGAAGCGGAAATCAAAAGCAACCATGAGATCAAAGGCACACAAACGACTTGATATCAGAGTTCACCCAGTGTGGGCTATGTCTCCGGGCCCTGCTCGATGTGGGGAGGCCTCTTTCATTAAATGACAGCGAAATCAAATTTCAAGTAATTACAAAATGACACCTTATACCTCCACTTTTGGGGATGCCCTGAAAATGTAGACTTCTGATGAAGAAACAAATTGCACAGTGGGATTTTTGGCAAAAAATCGTGAAAAATGACTATAAAGTTGACTTTGTTTTGTGCAGGTAGCCTCTGGAGCTTTAGGGAATCTTTTAGATTCTTTTCAAGATTCCCCTACAGGGATATTTTTGGAATATATCAAGAATATTCTCCCACCTCTATTTCAATGCGCACAGGTCATGTGCTGGGTTTTGTGGCTCCCGCTCCGCCATGCAGCCTCCTCCTTGGCATTGGGTCTGAGACGATTTAAGTATAAGACGGCTGGCTGACTTATCAAACTTTGTCATCATAGTTCAACGGTAGCACCCCGAAATTGGGGTCCGAGCGACCTACGGTAGAACCCCAAAAGGTGCAAGTGGTAATGTGTTTTGGTGTGTCGTTTTTTGTTTATATTAACACTCGGTGTCAGCGCCGACGGACCCATTGGGAGAGTTCAACTCCCTCCATCGGATTTTAAAACTATATATATATGTGTGTGTGTGTGGTTTTCGCAACCGTTTGGCCGTTGGCTAGTCGGTGGGGTTGACTGCCCACCGGCAGGCGACTGACATTTGTTTTTAAATATTATTATTTAAATTTCAATGGCCCAATTTCCCGCCCAAGTTTTAGGGGTCAATGGTTATTTTAAGTAGGGAACAAATTCCTCGTCGCCGACGACGGGAAAAGTCAAAATTGTCGCCTCTTTAAGGAAATTCGACGACACTGACTGGGCTGCCACGTGTCACGCTCTGATTGGCCCGTACGATTGACTAGGCTTCTAGCCGAGCTATTGATGTCATGCTGCCACGTGTTGCGTTCTTGTTGGCTCTCCCTCGTCCATATGACCATGTCACCTGCTGGCATCAGCATCCGTACGACTGATGTCAACATCAGTACTTTTGGCCTCAGCTTCCGAGCGTCCCTGTGGGTCTTGCCTGCAAAAAATTTAGTTATTTCCAAAAAGCACCAGTGGGCCATAACTTCTTCATATGATGTCGGATTGAGGTGTTGTTCACATCATTGGATTTAGAATGACGAGCTCTTCGATTTGAGCCTGGTTTCGCTGCTTTTTGGAGATTTTGAAAATTTGGCTTTGAAAATTTATTATTGTCATTCTTGATGCAATGGGTTTCATGCTCAAAATGAATTTACTTATAGGTCAAGCACCCATTGAGTGCTTCTAGGTTTGTCATAGAACTATGAAGTCAAAAGAGTCATTGTCATACATGTAAGACCCCTTTAGGAATTTTGTATCTTGTAAAGAAAAACGAGTCAAAGTCAAAAGTGTCATAAAGACCCTCCAAGACCTTGTCAAACAAGTCAGCGTAAAAGAAGGATCAAGTCGACCTCATGTGCAGTAATTCGACCTCCTAAGAAGCCTATATATAAGGGAATCTCGACTTCATTTGGAGGGACATTCATTCAAGTAAGAAAGCAAGTTTGATGACCTCGAAGAAGCTACAAAAGGACGAAGATCAAGGAAAAGAAGAAAGAAAAGCAAGATCAAAGTTTTGGACCCCTCTCTCTCTCATGTCAGGATTTCTAAAGTAGTTGGTAGACCGAAATTGCAGAAGTTGATGGGAAAGTCGAAGTTATAGAAGAAAATGTTGGGGAAGTCTTAGTTGCTGAAGAAGTTGCTGGGGAAATCGAAATTGTTGGGAAGTCAAAGTTGATGCTAGGTCAAAATTGTTGGAAGGTCAAAGTTGTTGGAAATTGTTGGGTTGAATTTGTCAAAAATTGTTGGGTCAAAGTTGTTGGAAGTTGTTGGGCTGCAGTTGCTGGAAGTTGTTGAAAGTTGTTGGCTCAAAATTGCTAGAAATTGATGGATCGAAGTTGTTGGAAGTTGTTGGGTTGAAGTTGTTGGAAAGGTTCATCAAGAAGGAGAAGTTTGACTTGGACTTGGAGGGGTCGTTGACAAGGGTATTAGGTCTTGGAATTTGTCATCTGAACATGCTATAAGAAGAGAAGAATTCTTGTGGGTTTTCCTCTAAAGAGGAGAGGTTTTGACTCTGACATACAACCTACATTTTGTGTCCCCTTGTCTATTTGATCTTCATAGTTTGGTAGTTGTTTGATGACAAGAACATAATAATAATCAAGTGAATGAAGAAGCTAATAAAGTTAAGTAAAAATACATCACAAACCGTTATCAAAGTAATAGAAATCACCTAATCTAGTTTCCCATATATTTCTCAACAATTGTTTTAGTTCTTGATTACTTAATGTGAGAATAAAATGGCTCATAAGCTCCGTAAAAGTGTGTGCATTGATTTTTTATTTGCTTTAATGTTTTGACTCTTGGTTGTACTAGCCCAAGAGTCTTTGTTTCTCTAGGTAAATGTCCCTTAAATTCTTATGGATAAATGCCACAATTTCAGAGTGCCTGTAGCCATAATTCAAAGCATTTGCAATTCTAATATTAGGACACTGCAACTGAGTTAGTAAGAGTTGAGGTTGTTGATTGATGAAAAAACCTACTATGGGATGAGGTTGATGATTTGTAAAAGGATTATTGTTCCTTCCTCTCTTTTACCAAATTCTTAAAAGAGTTAGATCATTATTCCAAGGATAAATATTTTCAGTGTTGATATGATATATTTTAATTGTTCCTCTTGCCAAATTGCAAATGATGATCTAGTGAATCAAGTGAAATGCCCAAATTTAAAGCTTGTTTTCTAAACTCTTCGGTGAGGCTTTGCGCATTTTGACCCTTCCCTAGTCTCAAATATTGTCATTCCATTAAAGACTTTAGTTGATAACCCAAAGGATAGAATTGATCTTTTAATGCAGAAACAAAATTGGACCAAGAAGAAAGGAGATTACTTAAGCTTTTGCTACCTTTCTGCAATTTGCTCTCCCACCAAATGAGAGTGGTGCCACTCGGCCGAAGAGATGTCGATTGGATCTTGGCCTCATCTTCCTCGATATGTTGAATCCGGCAATAAACCTCGATCTATCTAATCCAATTGTTTAACTTCTTTGCACTACATTCCCCATTATATGTGGGAAAATCAAACTTTACATTTAAACAAAGTAAACTTTGAAACTGGAACTCATACTGTTATCCGTTTTGTAGAGATAGCAAAAAAATGACCCGATTTTGAAAAGTGGTGATACAGAACACGTTTTTTTTAGAGCATAGTTTTTGGCACTATAATTTTTTTCATATACATTACGTTTTAGAATGGTAGTGTTTTTGATGCTGATTTAAAAAAGTGGTAATTCTACACTAGGCCCTTTTTTTAAAGGGTTTTTTTTTTAATGTACGAAATGTAAATAATTATTTTGCAAATTTAATAATTTTTGAAGTGGTCGTTTTCTTCATATTTTCTTGTTTTTATTTTAATTTTAATTTTTTTGTAGTGAGGTTTTTATTGTTTTACATTTTTAAATTAGAAGGTCGATATTTTGAATTTTCAATATTCTAAATATTTATACATCGTTAATTAATTTTTCAATCCACATGAAATAATTGTTTCTAAAAAACAATATTTTTTAACAATGGACATAAAAATAGCCATTTTTAACACAAATATAACTAAAAAACTATACGTTTAGATAATTTTTTGTTAGAATTGACATGTCAAAATCACAATTTTTATACGAAAATTTTAACTAAAAACAGTTAAATAATAGTTTTTTTTTTATGAATTCAATATCAAAAAAATAATAATAATCATTTTTTTTTCAAAAAATAATGATTAACATAAAAATTAATGCGAAAATCACATATTACAAATATTGAATGCATAACAACCTTAATTGAATGTTTATTCTTCTCATAAAATGTCAAAGTCAAAACATTACAAGTATAACTACTTAATAGTTACAAAAAATGAGTTTAATTTCCAAGCATAACTTAAATATAATCAACAATGTCACGTAATCCAAACTCTTCGTCTTCTAGAGTTTCATCATTGTCTTCTTCTACAATATTTTCTGCTTCCTTTTGCTCATTTTCCTCTTCTAATGAATTTTTGATGTCTGCGAATCTCCCAATGTATGTCTTTTCAAACATTCCATGTAATGGTGGTTGGAGTTCCTTTGCCTTTTTTGCCACACGGGATTCACTAAAGTCCCATTTCTTCAACCCAATTTCTTGCATTGCATCTGGGAGAAATTGAAGAGCATTAGTTTTTTGTTGAATGAAATTGCACTGTGTTGGATTTTTTTTCAATTGCAATGCAATTTATTTCCTTTTTGAAGACAACATGCTAGTGTTGTACCTAATTATCAAGCACAAAAGAAATAATGAAGTAAATTAGTACAATGACATATTAATTAAAAAAATAACATATTGAAATTCAATTCCATATAATAAAACTTACCTGGGCTAGAAAATAAATCCAGAACCCAATCTCCTTCATTTGAACATATGTCTATAAGTTAATTAATCAATAATTGTGGTTTTTGATAAAGGTTAACTATCTATCATTTTGCTTTTTTATCTTCATATGTTAGTTTTCTCACAACAACATCATAAGTCAGTTTTTGGCTATGACTCTTTCCGTCTACCCGATTAAAAATCATAGACATATAGCTATCATCTTTTGCCCAACTATCAATATGAATGAACTGAAAATCATTTATAAATTGTTGATCTTCACGGTTAAGAAGATTTGACTTTTGCCTGTAACATGAAATAGCAAAAGTTCAATTAACTTGTACATAAATGAATTTTTCAACATTAATCAAATATACATTTTAAATGTCTTACCATGTAAGCTGCATCCTTGAATTTGTTCTCCCCTTGAAGCTTGACATTATCATTGCCAATTATGTGTCTGAATAAAATATCACAAATCTCCATAATGGTGATAACGTGACTTCTACAAATCTCGCAACCACTTTAATAAGAGCTTGATAAGTATAAGGGTCACTATTCTAGTCAATGTTTGGAATATTGAAACCATGGGGAATATCTGCAATAACTAGGGCATAATCTCTTTTAGGTATGAGTTTAACAATGTCTTCACAGTCGCCTTGTATTACTTGATATTGAATAGTGTCTAGCCCATTCCCAATGAAATGAGTAAGAGTTGGATCAAGTTCAACATTCTTAATACGTTGCTTCCTCAGTATTTCGATCTTTATTTTTTCAATAAAGGTTCTGAAACTATTTGGTGCTCCATTATCATCATTCTTCATTCTCTATAAAATAAACAAATATATGTGTAAGTTATAAATTAAAAATAGTACACAGATGAATAAAAATGAATGTATAAATCAAGATACCTTTTTAAATGCAAAATAAAAAGCTTTTAATGTTGATGTAGAACTTGAATCTGGATAGTTGCGTACAACATCATCTCAACTATCTTCATTCAAAAATTTAACCATTTGTTCTTGAATTTTCATGTAAACTGTGTGAATGCATAGATAAAGTAACAAAAAGTTAATATAATGATATGTATAACAAATACTACCAAGAACAACATGTTTTCTTTAAAAGAAAATTATAATCTAGAAATAAATAAAAATAATTCAACAAACTTGCTTTTGAAATTCCTCAGACATTTCCTCCAATGATAATTCCCCTGACCTCACACGAGATAATATTGTTTTGACAATTTTTTCATCTTTCACTCCTTGCATTGCTCTCCAAGGTGTGATAGTCATATCTTCTGAAAGCTGCTTCATTTCAGGAGCTGATTTACTGCTGCTACATATCAATGGCTTAGACTTTTTGGACTTCTGGTTTTTAATGCCAATGTTTTCCCACATGCTAAAAATCTCATCAATCAACTTCCAAACATCTCCAGCTCTAAATGCCAATTGGAAAATGTTATCAACGCTTCTGAATAAATCACTAATTTTGTTGTTTTTTCCACCTTTTGAATTGGTTTTCTCTTCAATTTGATAGCCTATTTCCATACAACATTCATTTTGGAAATCTACAGTAACATTTATCTTATCCCCACCACATTTTTCTTGAAATTTACTATCAATAAATCTAACCCTTTGGATGAAAGTCATAGACATCCTATATTCATTATCTGAATTATGACCCATGCCACTAACTTTGCTTCTGTATCTGATAAACCAACATAAATGATACATTTCATTGTTATAAGAAGAGCTTTGGTATTTTTTATGTGATTTACACCGAAGCTCTTCTTATAGCTATGATGGATCACAGAAGCCTCAATTCTACAAACATTTCATTGTTTTAAAACGTGGGCTATTAAAATATTCCTCCATCAATTGTCTTTGAGCTTCTACAGAATGGTTCCCCCCAAGCACATAATAATTGTATTCAAAACATTTTGACTTATCAAATGCTTATTTGTTGGGAACTTGAAGTGGATCAACAAGAAGCACATAACTAACCACATGAACATATGGATTGTACCTCATCAATATCTTCAAGTTGTGAACATGCAGATGATGTGGTTTTCTGACTTGATATTGACATTGTCCTTCACTTGCCTTATAAGTTTGTTTGACATTAAGCTGAAATGTACAACCACCATCAATTAAGTTTCTCTTTGTCAAATTCTATTGAATGGCATCTTGTTTTTTTTTTTATAATGCCATCCTCTAAATCAGCTCCTAGTGTAATTATTTCTCTGCTTTCTTTTGAAGTTTCACTAGGTTCTTGACTACTGGTAATGACTACTTCAAAATCTTCAACTTTACTTTTCTTCGTCATAACATTCTCAACAGATTTATTCTTGGGAATTGTTACTTTTGGTCTTTTACGGCTCTTCTCAGTTCCAATGTCATCTTCAGTAATGGCAACATATGCTTCACTGTCAATTTCAACTTCATCGTCCTCAAAAGTAACTTGTCTACCCTTGCTAGATTTATCCACTAGAGGCATTTTTTTTTCTGATCCTTTGGATGTAGTTTTGTAGCGTCATCAATTACTACATTTTGCTTGTTTTCCATATCTTCTTTTGACACTAAGTAAAACCTGCTGACAACTTTCATGATATCATGCTCTATGAAATGAATGTCTCCCAACCTAATTGAACAACTTTCAACAAAATTCTGCCAAACAAAATATCATATGTTAATATAAACAAAGTTAAAAAAATATAGCAAGACACTTTCAAAACGCAAAACAAAAATACAAATAACAATACTTACGATGTTTTATGTCATCTCATTTACGATTTGTTTACACAACTTTGTAGATACCTCTCTCGTGTCATATAATGAATATGATAGTCGGTATTTAATCCT
>APFE031087790.1:0-30207 GCA_000404065.3 Pinus taeda | reverse complement strand
GGATGCACCTAAGTCAATTAACCATGCCTCATGATCTACATGTGTACTTGAAGAAGCCAAGTACACATCCCCACCTTCATCTGAGGTGGTTTTCACCTCTGCAGAAGGAGCATCATCAAATCCCTTTCCTTTATTAGGAGCTTTAGATTTACACTCCCTTCTGAAGTGCCCTTCCTTTCCGCATTTCCGGCACACCACCTTTGTAGGTTTTCCTGGAGATTTAGATCTCCCTCTAGATTTAGATCTCCCACTCGATGACTTATTTTTGTTTCTGTTCTGGGACCATCCTCATATAGACAAGGCATCACCATTCTGGTTGTCCATATTTTTCCGTCTCATCTCCTCCGTCAGCAGGGCTGAGACTATTTCATCAAACTGCAAAGAAGTTGCATTGCTACCTATTGTAATAACCAGACTATCCCACGAATCTGGTAGAGAACACAACAAACTGACGCACTTATCTTCATCTAAAATTTTTAATATCAACAGATGATAATTGACTTACCACAGTATTAAACGCATTCAGATGCTCTGTCACTGAGTCTCCATCTTTCATCCTCATGTTATACAACTTTTTCCGTAGGAATAGTTTATTCATGAGAGACTTAGATTGGTACAAAGTCCCTAACTTGTCCCACAGAGCCTTCGCCGTAGCTTCCCCTGATACATTCAACAATACTGAATCTGAGACACATAATCGTATTATGCTCTTTGCCTTCTGATCCAACTTCTTCCATTCTTCATCGGTCACTCCCATTGGTTTAGTACCTGAATCTACCGTGATCCACTGATATTTATCCACTAACAGATCCTCCATCTTGAGTTTCCACAACTCAAAACTCTGACCATTGAACTTATCAATCTCTATCTTTCCGCTTCTCGCTATCTTCTTTCACCACCAGAATCGATCTCGCAGATCTCCCACTGAACAGGGTCTACCACAGGCCCGAGTGAAACCCCTAAGCAATAAAGGCGTCCCCTTGAAGCCAAAACAACTCTGATACCAAATGTAGGTTTTAACCCTGTACAGAAATTACCTGCATACGAATTGTAAATCACAGAAAATAAATAATGTGAGAGCATAACACATAAAACACATATGCACAGAGATTTCCCCTGGATCCCAAAACCAAGACTACCAGCTTGATTTTTCATTATGTTCCTTTCAATGTTACAATACATATTTATACATGCCAAAGCATCCAATAACATGGACCGAAAACCATCGCATCCAAAACCATGGACCAAAAACCATAGGTAGGTTCGCCCAACCTAATATAGGGTCCAATTTTTTTTTTCCCGGGGCGCTACTCTGGACCCCGTAAAGGGGGGCTACCCACCCCCCTCAAACTCCTCGGACAGTAGGGGCTACCGCTCCCCCGCTTTGCAATCGACACAACGAAGGGGGGGCTCTACCCCCCCTCTAACCCTTCGGTTCACTACGTAGGTTAGCCGTGGAAAGAATATAACACAGCCCAACAAAGAGATTGATGGTGTTCCAAAGGGAGCCACTTCTTCATTTGATTCACCTTTCATGAAGGTAATAAAGGTGAAAGAGAAAGGTATAAATCTGATTTCCATCACACTTCTTTTGATTATGTTAAGCATGGTAATTTTCCACATAAGCATTGGAAAAAAATTGCATGTCCCTTTTGTGGTTTGGTTAACCATAGTATTTCTAGATGTTGGAAGAGAATGACCACATACATGAAACTTTTGAAGGAAAGGAGGCAAGAAGCCAAAGGTCCATTGGACAAGGAAAATTATGTTGTAAAGAGGATGAACATGCGTTATACTTATTTCCATAAGCAAGGACATATTGCTGAAAAGTGTTGGACTTTAAATCCAACAATGCTTCCATGAAATTTAAAGAAGGTGGAAAACGAGTATGGCAAGAATGAAAAGGAAGCTTCCGTAATTGATGTGTGTTAGGATGATTCACATATCGATGTCGATGTGCAATTAAAGGAAGCACCTTTGATGTGGATTGGTAAGAAATGGTTAGATTTATCAGCCAATTAAAGTTGCATGTCTTTTGATGTGGAAAGAAATGTATCACATTTATTTGCATTTCTTTGCTAATGGAATGGAAGTTGCAGGATGGAAAATTTGAGTATGTAGACTCACTTTATTGTAGAAAAATTATATTCATTTCAGCTTTGAAAGTACATGTACATATGTCTGAGGATCTTGTACTTATGATTGTGCTTAAGAGAAAGTTGAAGAATCAAATACATGCATGAGAATGATATCTATGAACACAGGGATGTTGATGATTTCCTTGTATTTAAACATGTATGTGTAATTGACTTGATGGAAAGCAATCAACCATCATATTGCTTTGTTTAAACATGCATGCAATGTCATCTCAACTTGGAAAAGTTGATTTGGTCTCCAAGATTGTAAAATTGAGATAATGATGAAGTGTTTCATCTTTGTAAAAGAATAATTAAAATTCTTTTTGTGCATGCTTGACTCGAAGGGTTAAATGTTTGAAAAGGCATGTTTTCACCGGCTTGTGATTTAGTCGATCATTTGTATACAAGATGTAAAGACATGATGATGATTCACATGATGTGAAATTTGTTTCTTTTCATGGAGCAAGAATTTATGTCGTCAAGTTGTTTTCTTGTATTTTGACAAGATGTCAAAAGAAAATTTGTAGCAGTAAAGGTCGCCATGGAAGTGGCTTGTAAGTGATGTTCAGTGACCTTCTATAAATTATGAATGAGTTCAAGGAAGATAGTTCTTAACAGGACGAAAAGCACAACTAGAAAGGAAAGTGTCGACTACCTTCAAGTTTTGGTTCAAAGGCACTAGCCATGTAGGAAAGTGTATGAAGGTTGAAAGAAGAGGGCGTTGTACTCTCATCTACTATCCAGATCAATATATCAGTCTTTTGGGGTCAAAAATATTTCTAATGGGGAGGACTGATTAGATATTGATCCAGGATCTTAATGATAGCTCAAATTTCAAAGTGTTTGAAAGAGTTTTGAACCTGAGCGACTAGATAGATCTCGTCTTCCTGATTCCAACACCATGAATGGTTCAAAAAATTAACACCGTATGAAGGAGTTATCGCAATTTGAAAAGTCTAGTAAACTGCAATTTATGGACATTTGACCAAGAATAAATTGATTTTTGAAAATATTAAAAAAATAATATTTTAAGGAATATTCCCTAAAATATTCCTTTTGGGCGACCAATCAGGTGTTGACACGTGGCAATCCTGGAGGCCACCATGTGGCCTTAGAACAGTATTGTAAAATTTGTTGGGGTTCGACGAAATCGAACCCATGACCTCTGGCAAGACAAACCAACGCTCTACCAACTCCACCAATGGTGATTCTTAACCTCTATGGGTTGCGATGCATATTTATTTTGTAACTTTTATGGATTTGGGCATTAGGACTGCCAGCAGTCCCGAAAGCCATTCACATGCCAAATTAACCACCGATTGAAACAGTTGTACCGCTAGCATTAACTTGACCACAGAACTACGTAGCATTATCCCTAAATGTTGGGTTATACACATCACTTGCATGTATGATAGGTAAGCTAACGATAAGCTCCAATGGTTTAGCTTGGTGGAGCACCAAAAATGTGAAATTTCCAAATCTAACTATAGTAAGTGCCAGTTTGCCAAAATTAATGGAGGATCTCTAGGGGAATCTACCTAAAGGCACACAGGAGCAGTTTTCAACCTAGGAGAGTGAAACAAGAGGCTAGATAGGCTAATTGGAGCCTTATGAAGCCAATGGAATGGTCCAGAGAAGCTGAAGAAGCCATCTTCAAGGATATTTTCATCTAGGGATATTTTGGAGCTCAAGGCTACCAAGGGTTGGAGGCAGTTGCAGGAGCTACCAATACTCGTTCTCAGCGAATCAATAAACATTCATAACTATAATGAGCCTTTTGAATCCATTTTAAGGGTTTGTAGAAGCATTTGGAGACTTCTAAAGGCTGAGATGCTATAGGGAAGTTTCAGGCAGCCTATTGCCAAACGAGGAGGAAGGTCTAGTTTGGGGATGCATTGCTCATTTTGAGAAAATGATCAGTCTATTGTTGATGTTTGATATGTGCTGGAGATAGTAGAAGATATTTCAGTGATCGTTGAAGAATTCTGAAGGAGTTAGTGCCATCAAGAAGCTCAGGGTAGCTTAGTGCATTGATTGAAGGATTGTCTAAGGGACCTTAGATCTATTTGCAGAGTGATGAAAGTCATGACAGGGATATAGATGGTTTTCTAAGCCCATTGGTTCAGTTCAGTAACCTTTGGAGTCGAGTGCAGAACTTGTAAAAGAAACTTTGCCATAATCCCAAAGAACCAAGTCAAGATGACAAAAGCTCAAGGAGACATATCCCACGATATTCAGGTGAACTCCTAGATTAAATTTTTTGTTATGTGTTGGTGTTTATTTTCTGCATTATATGGCTGTTATGTGTGTTTAATATCAGCATAAAAAAATGGATTTAAAGCAATTAAATAGTTAAAAATAAACAAAGACATACACCTGTTTCAAGTACTTAATTCCGCAATTGTCAACATAAGCTAGATCATATACTTGTTAAGATTTGGAGTGGGAGGTTCTTGTAAGCACAAAAAGTTATCTAAATCCTCATTTTAGATCAATAGAGGAATAATGTGACGCAATGGTTTGTATGGGATCATGGTGTTAATATACAAATGCCTCTATATTGGACAAATGCAGATTACTTGAGGGAAAGCAATCTTGGGGCAGGAGGATTTGTGATGTTCCCATTTCTAGTTTCCCTTCTTATGCATTTGTTATGGACTTGTAGGGTTGATGGAAACTAATTTACAGTAGCCATATTACATCAAAAGAGGTCCCAGAGGGGTTTTGAGGTGTTTTATGGGGGCAGATAGGGATCACTCACTGTAATTCACCATCGATATTAGTTCCGCATAACTTATTCTTGGTTCCACTACATTTTGACAATTACCATAAAACAAGGTTATTATTGAGCCTAAATTAATTAAATACCCTTAAATTTTCCTTCTGGGAAGAATATTTTATGAAAAACCTTGGTGTAATAGCTCATTGGAACCAAAACGAAGAGATCTACAGGATGGGATGGTGAAAAGTGATTTTGAGTGGCCTAAGAGATTGTAGAGGCATTTTTATCACTCTCCTAGATTAAAAGTTACCTTAATTCATCACTTAGTTTAATAAAAAGGGGAAACTTATTAATCGAAGAAAAAGGCCAAGTGACTAAAATAAAATAAAATAAAACGCCACTTAAGATAAGGATAAGAGGATAATTTTCTAGAGAAGGAAATAAATTAATAAAATAAAGGATTCTAAAAGGTTGGAGAGGGATCCATCATATCCATAAAAGGAGAAGAGGAAGATCATTTGGTACATATTAGTTTGGTTGTATTTTCTGATTGATGAGGTTTGGAGAACCGAGTTCTCAACTTCAATATCCCCAGGACCCTTGGGTGATTTGGTGAGATTGGATGAAAACCCATCTCATCTTTTAGCGAATTCATTTAGAATTCACAAGCGTGCTTATCAATTGTAGTTCTAGTTTGCAAAAACCATATCTTGTTTGCAATTGTTTGGAGGATTTCATCTTAGCCATCTCTTGACTATTCTATATTAGCATGAAATTTCTGATTTCATAATAAAAATATGACTGAGATTCATTGCCTGTGTTTCTTGTCTATTTTGAGTTCCAGTTTTATGTTTATAAGTTTTGTTGATAATTTCTGAAATTTGATTGAAAACAATTAGGACATAATTTTCTGAAGCAAAACCATAAATATTTAATGAAAATATTAAAGGGAATATTATAATATTACAAAATTCCTTAATTTTTATCAAACTGGTATATTACATGTTAGGGCCTAAATCTACCTCAAGCTAAGAAAAGCAGGTCTAGGGTAACATTAAACCACGCTTAACCTAGTAGCTAGCCCTACCAAGTCGAGAGAGGGCTCTCTCCTTGTCAATCTCAATGAAAATTTATCAAGGAAGGCTTGAGATGAATGATATAAAAACTAATTTTAGGCTAGGTATTCTTGCTCAGAGGAATTTGATTGATTTTAATGGTTGGTTGCTGGATCAAATGAGGAAGGCAACTTTGGGTCCGGGAAATGAACACAGATTTGCAGAGGTTACTATGGGGCGAGGTAGGCAAGTGTTTTAGCACTTTGAAATCAGTGTAATGGTGAGTCTAAAGACTGGCGAGGAGCTGTAGAGGGCATGAAAGTGTCATGAGTACTCTTCAAATAGTAGAAAATATGTAGAACTAAATAAAACCCAAGGTGGAGCACTGAAACACCAATGAATTCCACCTTTAAAATTGATTCATTTAGTTATGCTGAAAGAGAGAGATGATGGCACACATAAACATAAGATCAAATGAATATCAGAGAAGAAAACAATGCTAAATCACATTACCACAAGAATCCCACAAAATGCTACAAAACCATGGTTTATTTCCTTGCCAAACTGCAGAAGTGATGTACAAAGTAGCTCAATGCATCCATAAGAGTCCAACCTTTACAAATGACTGAAAAAACACATGATATCGAATTCCAAACCACCTGTGCTATCCATCAGGGGTCGGATCCATGAAAATAGTGGTGGTTTCAACCATATCTAAACTAGGAACACAAAAATAGGCAGTGGAACAACTTGCCTCTAAAACCTAGGAAACTGATTCATTCAACTCTAAACCACCTATAACTAATGTATCTACCTTATCAAGTCAATTTTTATCATTTTTACATCATAGTACATCAATTTACATCATGTCACATCATGAATTTGACCATAAGAGAGAAAAAGTCAAACTAGAAGAAAACTAAGCAAAAAACAAAGTTTTTGAGCAAAATTGACACTTTTTCATCTTGTGCGTAGCACCATTTTTTTGTGCGTAGCACTTTTTCCAAGTTGCTTTTAGAGGGCTTCCTGAAGTCCAAATTAGGTAAACGATAGCTTGTTGGAAAGCCCTGTGAGTCGAGTTTTTGTAAAAACTTTAATTTTTTGATTTGGAGTCCATTTGCTCCTCCGAAATTGCAATCTTCAAAGACTGCTTCCTGTGTGGCCAAAAAGTGGCAGAGAGGGCATTTTTTGGGTGTCTTTGGCCCTTTTGGAGGTCCAAAACTTGTCAAAGTTTCTTTGTAATTTTTGAGCACGCATAAATTTTCATAAGGAATCCAAAAATACCAATTTTTCTTGAAATGGAGGTCCCTATCAAAAGTGAGCGTCGGTGGCGCTACGCACCTGTTGGAAAAGCCTCTATGTGTAGCGCCACTGATTTTGTGCATAGTGCCATTTTCAGATCAAGTTTTGGAAGCCTTACCAGTGTCCAAATTGGGTGCACAATAGCTCATTGGAAATCGTATTGAGTATAATTTCCAAAACAACTTGAATTTTGCAATTTGGAGTTCATTTTCCCTGTCAAAAGTCAAATCTCCCAAGACTGGTCAAAATGTGCTAAATGAGGCTGCCTAAAGGCAGAGTGCTGTTGCAGTCAACTTTTGAAGGTCTTCCTCAACTCAAAATTGAGATCATGATAGTTCATTGAAAAGATATTTATGTCTAGTTATCATTTAAATCATCAAGCAGGTCATTTGGCCAACCAATATAGGAGACATTTTGTTTTTCCCAAGGTCACTTTAGAGGTGCATCAATTCTCCTGAGGCAACTATATTTTTGACATTTCTCTAAAAATATGACACCTGTGTATAAATTGAAGGATTTTTTTATTCCTTGGCCTATTTTGGACGAAACCCTCTCTCCATTTCTCCAAATTAATTTTTTCTTGCTCAAAAACATCATTTGAGTAAAACCTATCCCGATGTGTGGAACAAGGGATTTGTCGAGATGAAGTGAAATGAAGGGGATAAGGGGCTTCTAAATTCTTGAGAAAATTTTGGGAAGTAAGGAGGGATGTGAGGAAATAGGGGAAAGTGTAATTTAAAATATTGAGTGAGGGGAAGGTGTCCAAAAGGGCTAAACACAGGCCTAGCCTAGAAAATTGTCAAATTGTAGCAAGAAACTAAGGTTGATGGGAAAATGAGGAATTTGAGGGATATCAGTGATAAGAAGTGTTTAATAAGGTATATTAAGGATAGGAGAAGGTGTATGAACATCAGGATACAAGTTTTGTTGATGATTTGACCATCCAAGAGAAATTACCTTCAAAACCTTAGGAGAGGGAAATGAGCCTTACCTAAGCACAATTGAAGCACGAACAAGTTGTAAAATGACCCATTGGAACCTGAAATGATGATGACAACTCTTTGAATGATGGTACACTCAGTTGAATGGTGACATGGACCGACACTTGGACAACTTTGAAAGAAGTGAAAACAAACCCTAGACCTAATACCTAGAGACCAAAATTTACTTGAAGATTCTCTGAAATGACAAAATTTGACTTTGACACCCTGAGACCACTTTGTAAGAGCATATTTGATCATGGAGGAAGGCTACAAAGACTAACACTAACATTGGCTCCAATGAGGATGGTAGCTCCTTGGAGGTGCCAAGAACCATAGATCTTTGGGAGAGCAGACCAGTGCCTTATCCATTGGGCATGGAGTCAAAAACTCAATTTGAAATGCATGACTGAAAACTGATGACTTGCCAACACGAACTGACTTGAAACTAACTCAATACTAAAACACAACTGAAAAAATGGAAAATATGCTCAAAATGGAGCTTATTCAATAAAACCTACTCTAATTGTTCCATTCATCCCCTGATCAAGTGAAATGAAACAACCAATGCAACCAAGTAAGTATTCCGACCGCTGTTTGAGTTCTCTACAAGTGCTTGCTTAGGATCAATAAGAGAGAACTAATGAAAGGCAACTCCAATGAAAAATTGTAAACAAATCCGTTGAATGATATGGATTCTCTATCTGACTCCAAAAACATTGCATAAGGATCTTGAAATTCAAGTGCACTAGGACTTAACTCATCTAATGGATTGCTTTTCTTCTCCTCGTACCATGAATGCAAACTTTCATTTGAGTGTTGTGACGAGACTCCTGCTGAGAATGACAAAGAAACTGATTGTCGGATCATGTTTGTATCAATACTTTTTTCAAGCTCATAGTTAGCTAATGGAGAAGGACTTTGACTACAGACATCATCTAACACATCAGCTACTGGATAGTGAAAAACTTGAAAAGACTGTTGCAACCCATTTTCTATTGGCTCCGATGAGATTACATGATTTCCTCCAGGCTATTCATTTGAAGATATACTATGCATTTTTCCTTTCAAAAACTGAAATGATTCAAAACAAAATGGTACGGAATCATCTTGCATCATTTGATCATATGGTACAGCTTCCAAGTCTTCATTTGCAACTTGAGAATCAATGGCATTCGGAGGCTGCAACTCTGGATATAAAAAGTCTTGCACAAGGTTTTCATTGCCCTCAAGATGGTCTAGATTGAAGCTTATCGATGGTTGATTTCTGATTGCATGAAAGTTGTCTCTGAGAAACTGAAATGAAGCAAAACAAAAAGGCAAAGATCCTTAAGTTACTTCAAAATTTTCTGCACTTTCCTCCTCTCTTCCATAGCTGATATGCATCGGTTGATCACTGTATTCGAGCTACTGAAAATGAACTTCCTCCTTCCACAAACTAGCTGTTGATTTGTTTGCAAGATTAGCTTCTGTTTGGAGTACATAATCATCAACATCATACTGATCAAACTTAGGCAAATCATCAGTATAAAATGCATCATCAAGCGTACATGTCATATCAACAAATCTCTCTTCTCCAAGATGATCTATAAAACAATCATTATCAGATCTATGACAACTGGGATAAGAAAGAAAATGTTTTGGATCAACAACTTATTCTTCTTCAATCAGCGAGCCATGGGCTTGAACATCATAATCATTCCTTTTAGTGATCTTCTACATCATCTCTTCCACTACACATATCAAAATGTTGAGCTTTACCTCTAAAGATGTCGATTCCTCTGGATCTAGGTTTTTCATCTCTTCTTCCTTCAACTTTGCCCTTCTGATCAGGAAATGGGCCTCTACATCTACTGCACTATTTTGCATCTCTTCAAGTGTTGCAAGGTTCCTTTCTCTCAGCTGAAACTCCATTTTCGGATCAAAGGCACCTCATTAGTGCAAGAGAGAGGATCCAGGAGGAGGCCTTATATTAACCGACATCGAAAAATAAACTTGGTTAAACTTGGTAGAAAATTGTTGTACTGTCTCCCCTGGTAGTCTTTTTAGTTGGTTATACTCGTCTTAATCAAGAAAGGGTTCTGTCTGATGACCCACCAGTTGAGGAAAACTTTGAAGAACTGCTGGAAATCTGAGATGCTCACATGAGGCAAGGTTTTGAACCAACTATTGACTTTGCCTTGCAAAGAAAGAGAAAAAAGCCTAACACTGACATCTTCTTCATCAACTTCAAAAAGGTCGAGAAAGGACTCAAAATTCAATACATGTCTCTTAGCAGTGATGTTTTCGTGTTCACCATCAAATCTTGGTAGATATAGGTCATGATATTTAGGGAAAGCATGGGATATAGGAGGTAAAATTAGAGGCTTGTATCGATCTGGAATTTTACAAGGTATAGGAGTATGTACAAAAGGTTTAGAATCAACCTTGGTCTCTTGAGGCTCATCAGTTTGAAGATGGTCATAACAAAATTTGGAAGAAGAGTCTTGATCAAGATTAAAGGCATACTAACATTTGTATTTACAATCTTCAAAGGGAAAGAATCAAATGCAGACTGAGGATATTTTCTCAAATACAATATACTTTGAAAAGCCTTCTTGACATTCTCAGGAAACGAGAAGAAATAATTTATAACAAAGAACATAATGTATTGGATGAAATTCCAAATTAAATACTTGATCTGTCCATATCGTCCTTTCATGTTTCTACTGGTCAGGTTCATCCTCTAGTGGTGTCCTTGGATTTGATGTCAAAACTGATTTGGAGTCACCAAGTGAATGATTTTAGTGTTTCCAGTGTCTGATCGTTGTCCACCATCAACAATCAGATTTGAACTTGATTACATTTTTCTAAGGAACATAAAAATACGTCCCCAGTATGGTCGCCACTATGTTAGGGCCTAAATCTACCTTAGGCTAAGAAAGGCAGGTCTAGGGTAACATCAAACCATGCTTAACCTGGTAGCTAGCCATACCAGGTCGAGAGAGGGCTCTGTCCTTATCAATCTCAATGAAAATTTATCAAGAAAGGCTTGAGATGACTGATATAAAAACTAATTTTAGGCTAGGTATGCTTGCTCAGAGGAATTTGATTGATTTTAATGGTTGGTTACTGGATCAGATGAGGAAGACAACATTGGGTCTGGGAAATAAACATAGATTTGTAGAGGTTTTTGTGGGGCGAGGTAGGCAAGTTTTTTAGCACTTTTAAATCAGTGTAATGGTGAGTCTAAAGACTGGTGAGGAGCTAGAGAGGCCATGCAAGTGTCATGAGTCCTCTTCAAACAGTAGAAAACATGTAGAACTAGATAAACCCCAAGGTAGAGCACTGAAACACCAACGAATTCCACCTTTAAACTTGATTCATTTAGTTATGCTGAAAGAAATAAATGATGGTACACATAAACATAAGATCAAATGAATTACAAAGAATAAAACAATGCTAAATCATATTACCACAAGAATCCCACAAAATGCTGCAAAACCTTGGTTTATTTCCTTGCCAAACTGCAGAAGTAATGTACAAAGTAGCTCAATGCAACCACAAGAGTCCAACCTTTACAAATAACTTAAAAAACACATGATATAGACCTCCAAACCACCTCTTCTATCCATCAGGGGTCGAATCCATGATAAGAGGGGTGGTCTCAACCATATCTAAACTAGGAACACAAAAATAGGTAGTGGAACAGCTTGCCTCTAAAACCTAAGAAACTGATTCATTCAACTCTAAACCACCTATAACTGATGTATCTACCTTATCAAGTCAATTTTTATCATTTTTACATCATATTACATCAATTTACATCATGTCACATCATGAATTGGACCATAATAGAGAAAAAATCAAACTAGAAGAAAACTGGGCGAAAAACAGAGTTTTTGAGCAAAATTGACACTTTTTCATCCTGTGCATAGCGCCATTTTTTCTGTACGTAGTACGTTTTCCAAGCTACTTTGGGAGGGCTTCCCGAGGTCCAAATCAGGTACCAGATAACTCATTGGAAAGTCCTATGAGTATAATTTTTGTAACAACTTGAATTTTTTTATTTGGAGTCCATTTGCCCCTTCAAAATTGCAATCTCCCAAGACTATTCCCTGTGTGGCCAAAAAGTGGCAGAGAGGGTATTGTTTAGGTGTCTTTGGCCCTTTTGGAGGTCCAAAGCTTGTCAAAATTTCCTAGTAATTTCTGAGAATGCATAACGTTTCATAAGGAATTTAAAAATGCCAAGTTTTCTTCAAATGGAAGTCCCTATCAAAAGCAAGCGCCGGTGGAACTACGCACCTATTGGAAAACCCTGTGTGTGTAGCGCCACTGATTCTGTGCGTAGCATCATTTTCAGATCACGATTTTGAGGCCTTAATAGTGTCCAAATTGGGTGCATGATAGCTCATTGGAAATTTTATTAAGTATAATTTCCAACACAACTTGAATTTTTCAATTTGTAGTTCATTTTCCCTGCCAAAGGTCAAATCTCCGAAGATTGATCAAAATGTGCAAAATGAGGCTGCCTAAAGGCAGAGTGCTGTTGCAGTCAACTTTTGAAGGTCTTACTCAACTCAAAATTGAGCTCATGATAGCTCATTAAAATTCCCGTTGTGTCTGGTTATCATTTAACTCATCAAGAAAGTCATTTGGCCAACCATGCTAGGAGAAATCTTGATTTTCCTAAGGTCACTTCAAAGGTGCATCAATTCTCCTGAGGCAACTGTATTTTTGACATTTCTCTAAAACCATGACACCTGTGTAAAATGTGAAGGAGATATTTCTTCCTTGGCCTGTGGTGGACAAAAACCTCTCTCACTTTCTCGAAATTCATTTTTTCTTGCTCAGAAACATCATTTGAGTAAAACCTATCTTTATGTGTGGAACAATGGATTTTTCGAAATGAAGTAAAATGAAGGGGATAAGGGACTTCTAAATTCTTGAGAAAATTTTGGGAAGTAGGGAGGGATGTTAGGAAATAGGGGAAAGTGGAATTTCAAAGATTGAGTGAGGGGAAGGCGTCCAAAAGGGCTAATCATAGGCCTAGCCTAGAAAATTGTCAAATTGTAGTAAGAAACTAGGGTTTGTGGGAAAATGAGGAATTTGAGGGATATCAGTGATGGGAAGTGTTTAATAAGGTACATTAAGGATAGGGGAAGGTGTATGAATGTCAGGATACAAATTTTTTTGATGATTTGACCATCCAAGAGAAATTACCTTCAAAACCCTAGGAGAGGAAAATGAGCCTTACCTAAGCACAACTGAAGCACAAACAAGGTGTAAAATGACCCATTGGAACCTGAAACAATGATGAAAACTCTTTGAATGATGGTACACTCAGCTGAATGGTGACATGGACCGACACTTGGACAACTTTGAAAGAAGTGAATACAAACCCTAGACCTAATACCTAGAGACCAAATTTTACTTGAAGATTCTATTAAATGACAAAATTTGACTTTGACACCCTGAAACCACTTCGTAAGAGCATATTTGATCACTGGAGGAAGGCTGCAAATACTGACACTAACATTACAAATACTTGAAGTAGTTGTTTTTATGATGTTGTACCATTGTACCAATGCACACGAATGGTTTTTCTAAATTTTCCCCCTACTTCAATATGGCATGTTGTTGACTACTAAAACTATTTGTCTTAACCACTTATGTGTAGTGAAATGAGACAAAACATATAAGGCATGTAAACTTTCCATTTCAACATCTCTCTAATGCAAGTTACTTCCCCTAAGCATATGCTACTCCTCCTTATGACTGCTCATGCTCAATTTATTTACTGCAAATAAATCCCCTTCAACACATGCTACTTCTCTTGATGTTGCATATCCCTCTGAGTTTATTCACTTCTCTTTGATCTTCCAACATACAAATATCCCTGACTAAATTGGAAAATTTACTTCACTCCTTCTGAAGGAAACAATTGAGGAGATGAGGGGGACATCACTCCCAACTTCTGCCTCAAATACTCAAAGGGATCTCTAACAAGAGGCTTGGTGATTATATAAGCCATTTGTTCCTTTGTTGATATATATTCTAGCCTTAGAATCTGATCAACCACTTGTTCTCTAAGAAAATTGTACTTTATGGCTATATGCTTGTTTTTTGAATGAAGAACAAGATTCTTGGACTTACTTAAAACATTGGTATTATCACACACTATGGGAATGGGTGCATCGTATTTTACCTCCATGCCTTGCAATGTTTTCTTTATCCACAAAATATTAGTGCAACACACAACAACTATTATGCACTCGACTTCAATTGTGGACAAAGAGATTGATATCTGCGCTTTGCTTAACTATGCCACCAAACAGTCTCCTAATAAGAATGCACCACCAATTGTTATTTTTTTATCACTTATGCTAACATCCAAATAAACATTTGTGTATGCATTTAATGAGTATGAGATACCATAAACCAAATTCCATTGTGGCCTTTAAATATCTAAAAATCCTTTTTGTAGCTAGAAAAGGACTCTTTTTAGGGGTTGATTGATACCTTGCTACTAAACCATCATCTTGCATTATATATGGCCTTGAGGCTGTTAGGTATAAGAGGCTACCAGTCATTGATCTGAATATCATTTGATTGAGATCAAGCAATTCATCATATTTTCTCAGCTTAAAACTAGTTACCATGGGAGTGCTAACAGGTGATCATTCTTCCATCTTGTTATCCCCTACAATTTCCTAGGCTAGGGAGGAAATAAAAAAAGGTAACCTTGGACCACTTTAAGTTCAGTAGCTAGCCCTACTGAACTAGAGAGGGATCTCTCTAAATATTTTTCAATGAATAACTAAAAAGAAATAGGTTTTAGGGTAGATATACAAGTTTTTTTTGAGTATTTGTGAATTTAGGGGTTTTAGTTTGGTGGACTAGGGATTAAGACAGGTAATTAGGTCAAGGCTTCAAGTATCCAGTGACAGGTATAAAGAGGAGCTAGAAATCAGTGTGTTATGGTGAACTTAAATTTTTGTCAATGTAGTGTAAGTATTAGAGTTTAAGAGAACATAATGAACATGTGAAAGCATGAATTCATTAGTCTTAGAAGAAAATAAACACAAGCATGATTTCCACATAAACAAAGCTTAAATCTAAGAATTATGTCTATATAACTACAAGGAAAATCATAGGAAGAAGATAAAGCATGAAAAGAAAGATGATTTTATCAATTATAAGCTGATCTGAAAGAAAAATAACACCATAGGCTCTTTGAACAAGTATTCTTGAAATATAGCTACAATTGCTCATGTATTAGTTGTAAGAGAACATAAGGTACCAAGCTTCTCCACAAAAGTCCAATCCCTCTCTCCGAATGAGAAAAGATACATATAAAATCAATCAAACAAATTCCCCACCTTCAGGAGTTGAATTCCTAGGTGGTGGAACTATTTCCAAGATTCTCTCAACCAACAGGTGAGAGTGAGAAGGTCAAATACAAACTCTTCTCTTAGACTTTGTTTTGAATTTTTCTTCCTTCATCAGGCCTAATTAACCATAAAAACCCTATGATATTTATTTATTCATGATTACATCATCTAACCTCGAACCATTGCAATTACATCATGATTTTTGACTTTTACCAAATCAAATTGAAAAACTAGGAAATTACACAATGAAATTTTAAATAAAAACTCAGAAATTTGCAGAAGTGCAGTGCCAAATTTGAGCCCACTTTTAGGTGCCTTCCTGAAGTCCAAATTGCGATATGAGAGAATGTTCAACTAGCCTTACCTATATAGTTTCTATAACACCTTTAATGTTTAAAAATTACCTATGGGAAGGCCTTCAAAAACACATTCTCCCAAGGTGTCTCCAAAAGCACAACGCCTGTCAAAAAGAGTGGCAGAATGATGATTTTTGACTCCTTTTTCTCCTTTTTCTTAAAATTTGAGCCCTCTCTGAGAAATATGATGAAATGGGTTTTGAGAGGAGGTCATTATTTTTCCAAAAATTTAATCCACTTGTAATTTGGATCCCTTAAGAAAAAGCGCAATGCCAAGGCGTTGTGCTTCTATGACTAGCCCAATTTCTGAATTGAGCACCAAAATTCTCAAAAAAACAAAAATACTCAAAAAACCTTCAAAATTGTTCATGAAGTGAAAAATTAGGTATTTCGTGGCATCTTGGATGCTTTATCAAGCTTCTCCAAGTTATCTCTCTCATTTTTGTCCTTTATGGTTTCCGTTAGCTTATTTTTCAACTGCTTGAGCTTGATGTTACATATCATGTTTCTAGTTTGATAATGATGTGCCATATGCCTCAATAGCTGATTATCCATGTTGGCTTTGTCAAGAATCTTTTCTAAGTGGTAATTGACCTTACTTAGCTAATACTCTCTATCCTCATTGATCTCTAAGGCAATTCTGCCTTCCATGTCTAGGTCTTCATCTAGCAGATTATGTCCCTTCTCCTCCTTCAATTCCTTTTTGAGTCCCTTGGTCCTTGGCCTCTTTTTCCTAACTTGTGTTTTAGTTTCCTCATGTTCACTACGCTCCAAAATTGATTTTCCATTGCCTCCTTGCTGCAACAACTTAGATTTCTCTTCTCCATGATGAGTTGTTTAGCCTTACGCTGACTATTTTCTTGCTCAAGGAAGGAGATGAAGAACCTTGCTCTTGCCATATTGTCCATGAGTTCTTTTATTTGAGAATCCTTCTCTTTGATAATTTTTTGCATGTTTCAAGTTTCATTTGCTGATTCCAATTCCATCAATTCAAAATCATGTTCAATTAGGTTTTCAACCTATACATGTGATCCTTATTTTGCTGATGTAGAAGGCTTGGCCCTTTTCTCAACTTGAGAAGTAAACACAATCCTTTTTCCTCTTTGATACATTCTGGTCACCTCCAGTCTAGGTGGCTTGGGAACCTCCACTAACTTTCTTGATGATCCTACCTCCACCTACTATGTTGATATGTCTTGATGATGAACTAAAAAAAGTAGTTTCATGCCATTGCAAAGTTGTTTCTATGAATGAATCCCATGTCATGTTCTTTTCCGCTAACTGATGGAGAACTAAAATATTTATCAAGATGTGATGAAAAATACTAGGGTAGTATTCTTTTCCTTTCACTTTTACCTTCTCAGAAATTTTAATAAGGCTTCTACATAGATAATTACACATGTTGAGAGGTTTTAGAGCTATGAAATGCACTAGAAGCCTGATGTGATATGCATACAATCTGGAAACACTTCCCTCATAGTTGAAAAACTTCATTACAACCTTCATCAATGGCACATACTTCTCCAACATGTACCTAAATGGGATGATGTGTGTATGGGCATCTCTGTAGGGTGATTTCAAGAAAGATCTATAATGTTCAAGGTCCAAGCTCATGTTTTTAAACCAATTCTCTCCATGATCAAGAATCCCTGTTACAAGAGAAATGACACCTACTAAAAATGTAAATTCAATCCCTTCTATGATGGCCCATTCCCCTTTCATATCGGTGGCAATCCAATTAGTTAGCTATTCATGGAAACCCACTTCACCTACCCTTTGACAAAACCCTAGACAGTTGTCATCTTCAAAACATTGCTTGACGAATGGTGATGAGTTGATTTCATTGTAGTTGGTAGGCTCATATATCAAGATTATACTTCCTTTATGGTGTTTTCTCCTTTTTTATGGTGAAGAATCTCCCTCCATTATGATAGAAACCCTAGATAATAGGAAAATGGTAAAACAATGAGTAATGAGTGAAATGAGGAAATGAGGGGGTTGAGGAAAGGAAATTATGGTAGGGGAATTTTGGGAGGTGAATAGGGGCTGCAAGAAACTTAGGAAGTTTGAATGGAGTGAAATGAGGGAAATAAATTATTAGGAGAAATTGAAAAAAAGTCATGCCAGGAAATTTGCCCAAAATGATAGGTATGTGCTAGGGTTTATGTAAGGGTGAGGTAATATGAGGGTAGATAAGTTAATTAGTGAATTAAAGGGTGATTTATACATGTACATAGGTATGAGGTGAAAAATTTACAAGTTTTTGATGTCATAACTAAGGAAATCCATCAGTTCCACTAGTCTTGCAGCATGAAAATTTCACATAAACCCTAGATGAATAAAACTCACATCTACATTTATCTTGCCAAAGGAAAAAGGTGAGAAAAATGATGATACTTGTGAATAAGCTTAGAAGAGAAAAAAGTAGGAATGCAAGCTCAAATTTAAATTTGGGTGAGTTTGGGAAATTTTCAGCCTACTTTGTCACAAGCACAGCATTAAAGTGCAACGCAGTTCATGGAAGCACAGCGCCACCTCCAGAAGCGTCTCACAGTCTCCAGAAGCACAACGTCGAGAGATTTTTTCCAAATTTGGCTAGGAAACCCATGTTGTTTCACCAATGGAGAGGAAAAATTGATGAAAAAAGGAGGTTAGGATGTAAATGAAACAAGTTTGGGACTTTTTGAGCTTTTATAGGCACAATATGATCCTCTTTTGAATAAAAATGGGCCCCACATACCTTTTCAAAACATGATTTCCACATTTTAAACTTGGCCACTTTGGAGAGTTGAAACCTGAGCTTTTCTTTATCATTTTGAACAGTGAGACTTCTTGTTTTGGAACCTTGAGATTGTAATCATGAATAAATTATGAAAATTCATAAAACATTATGCAAAGAGATGCTTATCACAACTCATCTAATGCCAAATTTATGCAAGGAATGAGGATGGACCTTGGAAACCGTAATGACCTAATGAATATATTAGACTGAGTGAAATGGTAATGATGATGAATGATATGATGAAAACATTCTCTTTATTATGATTCCTTCATTTGATTAAATTAGGTGATCAACATGTGAGATTTTTCAGAAGAATAGAGACATCCCTAGACAAACTAGCCAATGACCAAATTTTACTCTTAAAACCTGGTGACATGATAAAATTTGACCTTGAGACCACTAACAAACTTGGTAAAAGCATATTTGATTACTGGTGACAGGAAGACAAGAATGAAACTAACATTGGCTCTAGTTGGGGATGGAAGCTCCTTAGAGGTATCAAGAACACCGTAGGCTAGGTAGCCTTATTCATTGGGCAGTGGAGTCAAAATGTAGAAAGCTAAACTAAAACTGAAAATTGACTAAATATTTGACATGACATGACTGTAAAAGTAAAGTAAATGAAACACTTGACCAAAGAAGCCTTATGGCCTTCTCCTCGGGCTTCAAACTCCTATGATAGCCACTTAGACACTAGAACATAAAAACAAACCAATATCTACAATGGTGGTGATAATTTGCAGAAATTTCTTCAAATATGGTAGGCTTCTCATTGATCGCTCCTCCTAAATCCTCATTCATCTCCTCTAATATAAAAACATTCTTTCCTCTGAAAGTTGAAATTCTATATGGTTCTTTCCGTAAATTCTCAAATTTTCCATGTTTCATTTTTCTTCATTCCTTGCATCCTAGCAAAGAACTACATCTCCTAAATTGAAATTATTTTCCTTTGTCTTGCGATCATAGATACTTTTGATTATTTCCTGAAGTTTAGAAGTGCTTTGAAAAATTTCATCTCTAGTTTGTTGTAGATGGATCATGTGGTTTATAATTCACTGTATATCACTGGTTTCGCTATCCAATTCCTGCAAAATTTTTATGACTGGGACAACAAGAGATGTAGGAAAAATTATGTAAACCTCGTACACCAATTGAAAAGGAGACATACCTATTGATTTCTTAGTATTGACACTGTCCACCCAAAAATAATTAATGAGCTTTTTGTGCCAGTTCTTCTTATTGAATTCTAAAACTTTCTTGATGATGTTGATCAAAGATTTGTTGGAAGATTCGGCCAAACCATTCACTTGTGGATGATAAGCAATGGAATGGCCCAATACAATATGATACTTAGCACAAAACTCCACCATCCTTTTTGATTTGAAAGTAGTAGCATTATCATTAATTATTTTCTATGGGCAGCCAAATCTAGACAAGATATTAGATTCAATAAATTGAATGATAACATAATCAATAGCTTCCCTAGTTGGGATTACTTCAATCCATTTTGTAAAATAGTTTGTGGCTATCAAGATCCATTTGTGTTGTGTTGATGTTGAAGGATGAATCTCACTAATGAATTCAAGACCCCATTGCTAGAAAGGGGTTGTGATTGAAATGGGTTGCAAGGGTAATGGAAAAAGTTTTCTTTATCCTTGGAAAATCTGAAATTCATTACAACTCATCACTATTTTATATACATCAGGAAAAAGAGTGGGCCAATAGAAACTAGCTCTCAAAATATTTTTTGTTGCAGTCTTCTAGATGTGATGGCAACCATAGTCACCTTGTGAAAATATTTCATCACATCCTTTGCTTCATTTTCTACCAAACAGTTCACCAACACACCACCAGGGTCTTTCCAAAATAAAACACCATCAAGAATACAATACTTTGAAGTTTTCAACTTTAAATATCTAGTTTTACCTTTGGGTATTTCCAGTGGAGGATTTAAATGCTTCAACACATAAACAATGTTGGAATACCATGGAGATGAAATGAACATATCAGGAACTTGCAAGTGTGAGTCTTATTCTTCTTCTTCAGAAAGTGTAGCAATCAAATTGATATCTAGTGCATGCAAATTAGACTCATCCATGAGCTTAGCCAAACCTTGTCCCTTGATGAGATTTGTGGGATTTATCTCTAAATCATACTCCATCATAGTTGTGATCCATTTTCCCTATCTTCCTTCAGGATCTGTCTGCAAAAATTTTGTTTACAACTGTTGTGGGAGCATAGAAATGGTATGAGAATGGAGAATATAAACTCGAAAATATTTGAGGGCCTTCACCAATGCCATGTCTGGATTTTCAATTATGTTGTATTTCAATGTTGCATCTCTTATTTTTTGACTAAAGAATGCTATAGACTACTCATTTTTCTAATATTTCTTTTGCATTAGGACTGCTGCTAATGTATGCTCAAAGGCAAATGAAAAAATGATGAAATCTAAAGTATAATATGGACTAATCAGAATAGGAGAAGTAGATAATGAAAATTTGACTGCATGGAAAGATGTCTTAGCATATAAAGACCATTTTACCTCACTATCCATTTTCACCATGTCTTTCATCTCTTTCAAATGTTCAGCAAGGTTGGGGATGAATCTTCTCAAAAAATTGATTTTCCCATTAAAAGATTGAATTTCTTTCTTGTTCCTTGGGAAATCTAATTTCTGAATGGCATGAAATCTTGTAGGATCCATGTGAATTCCATCCTTGGAGATAATATGTCCCAGTAGCTTACCTTCTTCCATGGCCAATAAGCTCTTATTTGGATTAAGTGAAATACCAATTTTTCTACATTTTTGAAAAAAAAATTCTCAAATGATGTAAATGATCTTCATTAGACTTGGAAAAAACTCTGAGAACATATAAATATATAACCATAAATACATCCTTTTCATTAGAGAAAGCTATATCCATAGCCCGCTGAAAAGTCACTCCTGCATTATTTAATCCAAATGGCATCTTGGCATACATGAATGTACCCCATGGTGTTGTGAATGTTGTTTTCAATTGATCGTCTTTATGCACCAAAATTTGATTGTACCCAGAATATCCATTTAGCAATGACATCCTCGAAGACCTAACTACCCTCTGAAGTATATGGTCCATCTTTGGTAGAGGATGATTGTCTTTCAAGGACACTTTGTTTAAATTTCTGAAATCAATGCAAAGATGAATCTCCTTGATCTTCTTTCTGACTGGCACTAGATTTGACATCCATTCAGAAAATCGAATAGGAACTATGATACCAGACTTATAAATCCTATTTACCTCTTTTTCAATTGATGGTAGTAGATTAGAATTAATCCTCCTCAGATTATGGTGAAATGGCTTTTAATTAAGCTTGACTGGAATAGTGTAATGAATGATATTCTTGTCATAAACCTTCAAATATGAATAGTCCCAAGCAAATACATCAGCAAATTCTATCATTAAATCTATGTACTTACTTTTCATCTTAGGAGATAAGGACATTGACAATTTGACCATCTTAGGCTTGTCAGCTGCACCAATGTTCACATCTTCGACACCTTTCTATGTGGGGACCATGGTGGGATTTTTGGCAACATTGTTACAATCAAACAACTCGTCCAATGGTACAAGACCTTTTGCAGTGTTGTTTTCCTTCAGCTGCAATATTTCAATCTCAGCTGATTGAACCTCTCGATCATTCATATTGGATGCATCATCAATGCAGGAATTTTGGAATTCACCTTCCATTTGTAGAAAATGATTGATTTTTTTGTCATCCCAAAACATGTGCCAAAATCTCATATTATTAGGAACAATTGGGAAGTGTTTAACATGGATAAAATACTTCTAATTGGAGTGAATGGGAATCTTCACCATACTAGACGCAATAGCAAGATAATCACCGATAACATTTTGAGTTCTAGGAATAAGAGACAAAGCATATTCTGAAAAAGTTTTGAGGATGTCAAGGGCAACATTGTGATAAGATCTCATTCTTGGTTTCTTGGCATGGTATTCTCCTTTTACTTGTCTGATTACCAACTCGAAGGCACCATAAACATAAATTTTCTTTTCTCCTAACTTTTTCAGAATTTTGAGGCCAACAATCAATGCCTCATACTCGGCCTCATTCTTTGAGAAATCAAAAACTAACTTGTAAGAACTCATTCTTACATTGTGTGGAATTTTACATGAATTATGTAATGGACCATGAATCCAAACACCAATCGTAGCTCCTTATTTTCCCAATGCACCATCAAACTTCATGGTCCAAGGACCATTTTATTCATTCAGAAAAAGAACTTCTAAAGGTTGATCAGTTTGATCTTTTGGAGGATGGCTCACTGTCTCAAAACACTCTGTTTTCTGCACTAACTCAACAATATTTTCAAGAGGATTTAATGGCTGCAAACATTCTTAATTCTTCTCTTTTCCTTCAACAATCACAAATTTCTACACACTACTTATAACATCCGAAATTTCTGAAATTCCTGCAAGCTGATTATTATCATCTACTGAATTCATGTCACTATACAAAATGAAAGAATCAAGATCAGTATGTACAACATGTATGGGGTGATTTATTGGTTTTTCCTTGCTACTAATCATGAATTTCATCTTCTTCTCCCAATAGAGTTTTCTAAGTTGCCCAAATACGGGAATAGTAGCATATGAAAAGTCAAGTTGTAAAGTTCCTTTTAGCTTTCACCCCCAAGACCATGAAAGCATCATACCAAACTGAGGAGGGATATTAGCGACCACTACATCCATTAGAACATTCTTAGTTGGAATTTGGTCTAGACACAGTACTAAATCTTTGATGAGGCCAAGACATTTCACTCTTCCCGAATCAAAAGAGTAAAGGTCATGATAAGGTTGGGTGATACTCAGTCCGACTTTGTCCATGATGACTTTTGGCATAAGATTATGTGAGGCACCAGAGTCTAGCATAGTGTTATGGAGGATAAAATCATGAAGTTTGAGACTAAGATAAAAAGGTAGGATTTCGCTATCTTCAAGACTTCCTTCTAAGGCTGGACCAAATAGAATTGCAGGCTCATCATCGACCACATTTAATGTGTCTGACATTTTTTCTACCCTCAACATTTTAGCAATTTGAAACTTATACTTATCATTCTTCACTAATTCAGTTAGAGGAATTGAAGCTTTTAACTTAAAAATTTCATTCTCCAAACTAAATAGATTAGATTTCTCTTCTACCTCTTTTGTAGTGATGTCCTTCTTTTCAATCTACCCTTTAGCTCGAGATTCCTTCTTATGACTTTCACTTTGAATCTCCTTATTGTTTCTCACATTGCTAGTATAGGATTCATTGGTTTTATCTGACTCAGTATAACAATATTATTTTATTTATTTTGATTTGCAGGTGCTTCTTCTTTGCTTTGTGTATCTATCTATGGATTTTGACTCTTCTGGTTCAATGTAACAGGTACATTTATGTTCCTTAAGTTGTGTTATTTCTGCAAATGACTAAGAGCATTATGATATCCTCTTTGGTATTCTTTAGTTTGCACAACCCATAGATCGTCACTTGCAAGTACAAGCTGTTGATCACTTGGTATAAAATATTCTTCCGAAAACTAATCTTCCTTCATTAGAAACGTGGGTAGCTCATCTTCTTCAAAGAAATGATTTGCTTCTACTTTCCTCTTCACCTTCTTCTTGCCCTTTCGTATAATTCTGCTGAAATGGAGCTCTTACTTGTCCTTGAGGATCTTGATTTCACTGCTCTTTCTATCTATTTTTGAATTGTTGTTACTGTTGGCCATGAAAATTCAGATTCCTTACTGAAGGCTCTACTTGTTGATTTGTTATGGACATTTTGTCCATCATTCTTTCCATAATTTTGATCAAAGTGTCAAGCTTTACATCTGATGATGATGATGAGGGCTCTTCTTTAAAAGAAACTTTCTTCTCAGACCTCTCATGCTTTGATTTAGATTTCTTGATGAGAATATTAGCTTCGACACTTACTGCATTTCATTGCATTTCTTCAAGAGTTGTAGGGTCTCTTTCCCTAAGCCGATATGCCATGTCTGGGTCGAAAGCATCAGTATAGTGGAGAAGTGCTAGACCAAGTGGAGGCTTCATATCATCAAGAATAGAATTATATACCATATTGAACCTTTTTTTGAACTCGTGGACTGTCTCATTTTGATTTCTTTTCATAGAATTTTACTCAGCCAAAATTTGCAGTGGATTTTTATTTTCTTGCCAACATGCTAAGAACAACTCTATCAGTATCTAAGAATTATTGATAGAATTAGGAGCCAAATTGCGAAACCATTTCTTTACATCTCCACAAAAACTCTGAGCTATGATTCTCATCTTCATCAATTTCTTCTAGATCAATAAAATCTACGAACTTGTTGACATGTTGTTGGGCTGTAATTTCTAAACTTCCATCAAATAGAGGGAGTCTTTGGTGATAGTTTTGAGGTAGCACAACAAGTTGAGCAGGCATCATAAGAGATGAAAATCATGCCATGATTATTGGAGGAGGTGGAGGTACTACAATGGGCTATGTAGGTAAAGATGATGACACTAATGGAGGCAGTGGAAGAAGAGATGAGGTAGTTGAGGTATTTGGAGATGTAGTAGATGTATTTGGAGGTGTAGTAGGATGAAACAATATTTAAGTATTCAAGCTGATATTAGATGTAGGCCTCTTCAGTAGTGATTTGTGAAGTTAAAATTTATTTCTACTATGTTTCCTGATGAATCGAACGAATCTGTGCGAACTTTGATCTAGGGTTATTTATTGATGTGCGAAACTAGATAAATCGTATATTTAAGGTCCGCAGAGATTGACAGTGGACCTTTGCGAGTGTATTAAAGCCATTTTAACTTAGTTATAGCGAAGAGCCCTAGAAGGATACTAATCTGCGCGAAGGCATATATGAACTATCAGAGCCTAAGAATCATTTATCACATGTCCCTGGATGCAGAAACCTGGTTCTAGCATCCCCCAATACCGCTTCAGGTGAGATTGCAGCCTGTTCTATGCAGGTTGTTGCTGAAAGGGCCAGTATTTAAGTTTTTTTGGTTGGTGTGGATAATTCTGAACCTGGGTCAAGCCCCCTTAAGCCAACAAATGGTTCTATTATTGGGAATGAGATCTATCTGGGAGATGTGCGATAAATGGTTTCCTACGAAGAAAGAGCTTGATAAGTGGATTGATTGGAAATCTCATGCATTTGTGGCTTAGGAAAATAGGATCCCTAAATTATCCAAGGAGCAGTGGTCACAAATACTTTTATACACAGACAAGACTGACTTGGTCTTTTGTTTCTTCCCTGAAGAAATATACAAGTGGTTATCTGAATTGGCTGATAGTCAAGTGACATGGAGGGTTGAAGGCCCTATAGTGTGGACTCTTGAACTGGTACAACATTTGGAGGCATAAAAAAGAAATATCATGTGGGTTGTGGATCATTGGGTTGATTGCATGTTGGGCAGTTTTGTGACTTATTTTGCGATTGATAGGAATATCAGCTATAGCGAAGCAGAGTGAAGGATCTTTAAAGGACCATGAGGTAAGTATTTGAACTCACTAAATACTTGGATTAAAATGTTATTGTGTGAAAAGAGGGTTATGGAGTTACCTTGATGTTTGGGGCTACGTGAAGTGGGAGATTCTTTAGAAGAAACAAAGGATCTAGCCCAGAATATAGTCCACTCATTGAACCCCCTTCAAGTGACGATGAAGGGACAATGCTGACTACGCCATGAAGTGTTGTTCAGTTAATTACCCAGGGTATTCTAAGAATATCTCATCTACCTCATAGTCCGCCTCCACCCCCACCTCATACACCTATGCCTTCACCACCTCCACCTCGACTTCCACCATTCAACAAGCCTAACGTGATGAAGATGCCAATATTTGAAGGAACGGGGGATGAAGATCCAAAACAATTTTGGTTTGTTGCAGGAGTTATGTGAAAAGTGCAGTAGATTATGGATTACAATATTAAGAAAGCACAGTTGGTTACAACCTTAAATAACTGCGAATTAACATGGTATATCAAGTCTTGCACTGATAACCCCAATGTGTCATTGGCAAACACACATCTAGCTTTGAATAAAAAATTCAGTAAGCCTAAGTTAGATGCACAATCAATAATTGAGTTTAAAGAAATCTGACAAAAGGTCAATGAGACACCATGGGACTTTGATCAGAGGTTAAAATTCATGATCAGGTAGGCTAATATGCAAATATCAGATTCCGAACATCGTGATTGTTTTCTAACATCGTTATTGCCACATTTGATAATAACGTTGTCACAACAGAAGATAGAAACACAAGTAAAAGCCTTGGAGATCGCGATGAGGTTGAACACATCACCTATTCAGGATACGAACCTTACAGTATAATAGATTCATTCGTAGCTGGAAAGCCTGCACTTGGAGTTGTAGATCTTGAAAAAAAGAAGGGAAGTTCAGCTGGAGGTGTGCGTTGAGATCTGGTGTTTGAAATGTAAGAGCCATGGGCATGATAAGGATCATTGCCTAGTCTTCAAGATTTACATTATAGGGTGAGGGCCTATACCCCTGAAGCCTGAGAATAATTTTGGGATGAATACGAGAACCACGCTATGGTGCACTATTTTTCAAGTTACAATACATCATGCTATTGATAACTGCCATCTATTACAGAAGTTTGTACAAACTGCTCAACAATTATTTTGCAATGTATGTAAGTCTCTAGGGCACGATGAGTGTCATTGTAGAAGTTGTGAGTTGATGATGGATAGAACCCCTACCTATAGAATGCAGGTAGAGAATCAGCCTCGGGATCAAGGCACAAGAGAAACGCATGGAGGATTCCAAGATCGATGATGAGGAAGAAGAACTGGACCAAGATGAGGGTATGGGCAGGTGATCTACTATAACTGTGGTGAATCATGGCACTTTGTGCGAGATTGTACAAACCCCATACGTCCCTCATGTCAGTATTGTTGACAATTTAATCATGCCATAGAGGAATATCTAGTCCTTATGGAAAAGATGCAATAAAAGAAGGCATAACCCCAGCGACATACGCAAAACATTTAGATGATGAGGATTGAGCCCGGTGAAGAGGATCAGAACATAAACATTGTGTTGAGAAGTGGTATACTGACTGGCACAGATAAACGGAAGTATCCTGACGAAGATGGATGGGTATGCAAGGCTGCTGAGAAGCAAGCCAACTTTGATCTAAACTGCACTAAAGAGACCTTCTTGGAAGAAAATAAGAACTCCGTTGAGGCCTCAACCTCAGGAAGTTAGGAGAAGTTGTTAGAGACTAATGTGACGCAAGAAGTAGATCCTTCAATACTAGCTACCTTTCTGAAGACTTGTATGAAGCTTCTGCATGATCAGAAAGTAGTTGAAGGATTGCAAGACTTAATAGACAAGTGCACCAAAATGGAAAAGACTCCTACGGAGCAGCGCACAGTAAGAAATATTAGTAAGCATAAGGCACGAACAGGGCGTGAGATGAGGTTAACCACACAGATAGGTGAATATGAAAATGGATTCTTAGATCTAGGGTCTCATGCAAATGTCTTGCCTAAGAAGACATGGGAAATGATGGGGAAACCTGCACTGTAGTGGTCTCCTATTCAGTTGCGTATGGAAAATAAATAGAATATTATTCCAATGGGGTGCCTATACAAGGTATCAATTGACATTGAGGGTGTAAGCGCGTTGGCTGACATTGAGGTCATCGAGATAGTGGATGATAGTAACCCATACCCCACATTGCTAAGAATTGATCGGGTTATTAATATGAACGACGTAATCAACTTAAAGAAGCAGAAGATGTCCTTTGAAAATAAGTCACTTAGGGTCATCATGGCCCTAGATCCTACAGAGGGAGTGCATTACACTAAACTTGTACGTGTGTTGGCTCAATGGGGCCTGACCTAGGTTTAGAAATGATTTAGCCAAGCACATCCTGGTACCACTGGCCCTTTCGACAACAGTCTGTGGAGCGCGGACTAAGGTCTCACTCAAAGTAGTATGGGGGGGTGCTAGAACCAGGTTTTCGTACCATAGGGATGTCTAATATGTGGTGATTGGTACGCGGTCCAACCTTTGCACTTACTGTGCTACGCGCACCTGCGGGCATCCCGTGCCCCGTGATACCATCTCTGTGTAGTTCTAGCTGCAGCGCAATTCATGTTATTTATCCAAGTCTTCCTTAAATATTCTATGTTAACTTGTTTACTTAGATTATTTTCATATATAAACATTCATAAAAGTGTTCATCAAGTGCATGTAGTAAATTACCAGAATAAAAGTAATGCATACATCAAAAAACAGATTCAAGAACAAATGCACAAAATAAACTTCTCTTTATTAACTTTTAATTCCAAGTACAAACTCGACTCTGCCCTACGCACTCAACCGTAGGGGTCCGCACACTTAGTTGCGAACTCTACTAGGCCTCTACGCACTTAGCTGCAGAGCCTCTTCCTACCACTATGACCCATTTGTTATAGACATTTTTGGGCACTTCAAACCCAATAAAAAATGTCCATAAATGGAGGGCTCTTAAGTCCCTAAAAGTGTTGCTTCACTACCTAAAGGAATAAGGTCAACTGATTATATCATCTCCCAAAAGTTCTCCATTGAAAACTACTCAAAAATGGTCAAAACTGGACCATACTGAAAGCTCAATGTAGAGGGTGGGATGCATATCACCTTCCCAATGTACAGGGTGCAATGCATACTATTTTTCTCCTTTGTAGGGTGCAATGGTCGGGAATGGACAAATGGCAGGGACAAAAATGTGAGGTGGAAGATCATGGAATCTTCCAGAAGCTTCCCCTCTGACACTTGCCACTCCATTTTCGACCAGGGATGAGTAAGAGATCATCATTCTCCAAGTGGAAGCAGGAACTATCAGAGAGAGGACACTAATCAAGATCCCAAAGGATGACTCACCTCTCTGTAATCATCTATATATGGATCCCTCATCACAGAGATCTAGAGGCTGGAATTTTATAACTTATAGAGAAGTGTTGTTGGTATTTTGGTGTACATTCACAGTGTTGGGTGATTTTGCTTTGCTTGAGGTGAAGAAGGGATTCTTAGCTGGAGGATGATGTGGGTCAGAGCCTTACTTCATGGTTTGTAATCTTCTTGCTACTTTTTATCTGAATAAAGCTATTCTTGTTTCCTTCCATATTCTTGTGTACTTGTTTATATATGCTTGTATATGGTTAATGCACATCTGATCCTGCATTATTTATGAACTTAGATCCTTGTTTCTTGCATATTAGTATGTTGCTGTGATTCTACAGGTCCTTTTGAAGCTGAGCAGACAAAGAGAAAACGACAAAAATCTAACGAGAAGGAGAGGAAATCGAGCGCAAGACTCAGGTTGGCCCTCTTGGTTCTCCTCTTATCTATTTTCATAAAAGGGATCAATAGTAGACTTTGATTGTTTGTTTCTAAGATAGCCACCCATCTTAGTGGGAATAGTAGCATCCGTGTGGACACTATT